>JAQIXG010000613.1:0-29733 GCA_034700105.1 Oconnorella tubifera
GAGACTGCTCTAATACAGAGCTTGGTTAAATTGAAATTTGAAGTTTTTTCGTAGAAAGTTCATAACTTTTGAACGACGAATTGATATATCAAAGCAAAGTGAAGTTTGGCAGTTAGATGGAAATTTCCTCCTCTGCAAACTGACAAAATTTTGAAAAAAATATTAATTTTTGGCTTTGTTATCACAAAGTCGCTAGGGGTTTATTTATTTTTGGCGCACCCTGTATATGTAAAACATTTGCTGTATTCTTTCTGCAATTTGATTGACATCTCAGTTTTCTGATGTTTTAAAGAATTGACTTGTTATTTATCTCAAATGATGAACTATATTCAATCTTTGTTGCGCGTTTTTTTGACAGGTAATTCCGAAGGTACTATTTACAGTGATGAGCATTTTTCTCAGTCAATTAAAGGTTTCATTATTAGTTACATACAGCATAATGTAAGTGCATCTTTTTTAGTTAAACAATAAACTTTAGCTTTTTAATAATACGAGAGAAAATTGTCTGTGGTGTACAAATTTATATTGTTATCTAATATAATAATTGGCTAAGTTTGTCTGTCTGTCTGTAACACGATATAATTAAGCTATTAAGATAGATCCAAGGGTTCTCAATGGTACCATTGAATCAAGGCTACTACTCAAATTGGATGAAATATTAGCAATATAGTTGCAATATTGAAATATAGTTGATAGTTGATAATAAAATGATTTTTCACATTTAAACATTTGTGTGTTTTTTTCGTTTTTATGCCTGTCGTCTGACAGGCTTTGCTGCTAGTAATATATAATGGAACAATATACAACAGAAGTATGTAGCTTATCGTTAGCAGTGCAGTCTATATTTGTGCAAAGATTGATACTGTTTGATTTCTTTAATTATAAAATACTTTATTTTTTAAATTTGGATACTTTGGGTGAAATGGTTAGTGCACTGGACTAGGCATTGATAGATTTCAGTTTTCAGTCGCTAGTGACTCGCAAAATTTCACTGTTTTGCTGCGCCCTTTAACATGGTGCTTAATTAGACATCGATATCTTTAACATCATTCACGAGTGATTTTAATGAAATTACGCGTAACATATAAACTTTAACCTTGCAATATATTTGTATTCTGATTTGTTGTTCTTTGTTTCTTGCCTTTCTATTATTTCATATTTATCATATTGTTTGAGCATTTAACGAACTTTTACAAAATAAAAGAATAAAACTCTTCTTTGTAACAATTCTTTACAGAAGAATATTTTAAAATGTGATAATAATTTAAATAGTTTCTTTTAAAAAAAAATGTTTTTATTTTGTAAAAGAATAGTTACAAAAACGTGATCTCTTTATTACAGATTATTGGAACGACTTCGTTAGTTCTCGGCTGGGCAGTTTCTTTCTGCATCACTTCGCTTCATTTTGATCTCGATATTGAGCTTGAAAATCTTACCATCGGCTCTCCCTCGCGTGATTCCTCTTCTTTTCTTTCTTTACGCGCTGATATGACTGTAGCGCCATCTCTGGTGTCATTGCAACAGTTGTGTGAGCGCGCTATTGATAGATGTCTGCAGAGCGGATCTTTCCGTGTCGATGATTATAACTTCGCGTCAATGCTTGTTGATGACGCGGTGGCTTCGTGGAGAAAAGCTGATCGCGCTAGGTAGTTTCATTTTATTAAATTATTTATTAAATGCTTCAATCTGTTTCTAGTTGCTTACTATTTATAGGTCACTATTATTATAGATTACTGTTGCCTTTATAGTAAGCTTACTTTTATTACTTATTGATAAGTTTACTGTCTGTTGCTACTAACGGTTACTATCAATCAATAGAGTTTAACGTCTGTTAATGGAGTTTATCATCTGTTTTACCATTAACCAGTAAGTTACTATTTTGAAGGTTGCTAAAGCGTTTATTTCATTAATTTTAAATTTGATTGAAGAATCAATTACCAGTTTTTAAATTTTGCTTACTAGATTTGATATCCCTATAACTTAATTTTCTGTACTTTTGTCAATTTTCAATTTTGAAACTGTTTGACACTGCTACGCTATGCATAGCAGAACTATGATTAACTTTTGCTAACATTGTTGTATATATATAGCCTATGTATATTTATGTGAATTTTTTCTCTTAACTTTGTGCTAAACTATATGTGCATTTGTCATGTGATGATTAAAAAAGTGTTTATAATATAAATAAATTAACTACTTGTTACTAGTTGCTTTTTGATGTATAAATTACTATTTTTTTAAATCTTTGCATGACAGACATCTAGACGCAGCAGTAGAGTTGCTAAAGATAGAGCTGCATAGAGTACAGCTTCAGTTAATGCGCTATCAATGGTTACATGAACAAATACTTGTAAGTGTTGGAGCATTGCGAACAAGTTCAGCTCCTAGAACATCGCTTATGTCTGATCTTAAAAAGGTCTTGTATCCATGTTGTTTTTTATATTGTGAATCCATTGAAGTTAAATGTTACTAAGAATATTGTTTTTTGTATTAATTGGAAAAAATCTTGTTTGTTTCAATGTTATTTCATATTGCTTACGTTGTCACATTTAAATTTCTAAAGTAAATTATGAACAAAGTTGAATTATTCTTTTTTGACATAGCGTAGTATTGGGTTTGACTTTGTACTAATCATAGATTTGTTTTTTAGCGATTTTGGCACAGACGAATAAATAGAAATTTGAGTACTAAGGAAATTAGGATTTCTTTTTCAGATTTTATCACTCTAATATAGTATTATCCTTAGTGTAAGCAATATAGTTTTAAAATTGGTTGTATTTTTGTGCTCAGTTAACTAACATTAACTTGTATATTCTAGTTACTATTGCTATTGAGAGGTACGAAGTAAAGATAATACTATGAATTTGTACTTTTGTATTATAAATTACACAAACACAGCAGGTTTTGCATAAAATACATGAAGGACTATATAAAACAAAGCCATTGTACTGTATCACTAAAAATGATCAGAGTGCATCTGATTAATATATACTCTTCATTGTATTTCTTATTCAGGCGACAAACGCTTTGTTCACTCATGAACGAGATGTTCTAACTTTAGTTCAAAATCATCATCTGCAATTAGAGAAAACTGTCCTACAGAGATTGAAATGGGCAGCAGGGGCGAACCCCACACTTGGTCAAACTTTGGCTCAATTTGAAGAAACGCTAAATGAAAATACAATCAAAGTTGAGGTAAATGTTGAACAAATTTAAGATTTTATTCGTGTGCTATTTCTGTATGAAAATGTTATCATATTGTCACAAATGTCAAGTTTTGCAAGATCTGTAACCAGAAGAGCAATCTTTTTGCAGCATAATTGAATATCCTTTCTGTATAAAAGTTATCTCTACTTTGATAGGGCCTTTGCGCTGTATAAATCTTTAAATTGATTTAAAAATACAGTTGACTAATTTTCAATTGACATAAAATTTTGACATAAAATCAATTTGTTTTTCCTATCTATAATTCTGATGTATTTTGATATTTTTATGTCATTTTATTTTTTTAATTGAATCATTGACAGATAACGATGTAACGTAACGTGATAAGTAATTAAACTAGATAATTTATTTCATTACCAGTCTATTGTTTGTAGAGTGAAGCGGGTTTATCAAATGAAGTCATTCAAGTGAGTAGAAGTATACTGCATTACGAAGCGATGATGACAAGAACACAAGAGGCTCTCTCAGCAGATAATGCATTCCTCGAACTTATACAAAGGTATTATAGAGGCATGAAACTATCAAAATACTGCAATTTTGTCAAAATATGGTCTAAACCAGGGATGGGTAAATTGTGTCCCATGGGCCCCATGCCGCTCGTCGAGTCAATTGTTTTCACCATAAATGTCAACAAATAAAAATTGTAATTAATAACTTTTGTAAAAAATACTTTTTTATAAACTGCACTTCAAAGTATACATTTGATATATGTGTTTTGAAAATACTTTAATCAATGTTTTCATTATTTCCCAAGATTATTAATAAAGGTTTTTGTTACTTCGTTGATGAAATCTGCGGTGCCATCTGCTGAATGAAAGTAAACATGAAATTTAATTTAACTATATAAGATATATTAATTGGTCAATTAGGAGATCTGTTAATTGATTCGTATATTGTCATCGGAAGTTGGCTTTTACGCAAAATTTCAAGTCAATGGGTCAGCGATAAGTCGGTTAAATATCGATTACAAGATTTGAACTATACACACATACATACATACAGATGAAGCTAATAAGAGTGTGTTAATAAAAATAGAATTTTTTTATTTTATATACAGCAACTAGTGAAAAAGTGGCTTAGTATTATTTACCTTAGTATTAACAAGCATTCATTCGGTATTAGCTTACTTTCTCTTATTAATAGAGTTGTATCGTATTAATGAGTTACAATGAATTTTGAATCCGTGTCGCTGTGCAATGAAATTTTTTGTGTTTTGCAGATGTAAGGATTGTTGTGTGGAACAAGAAGCCAGTGGTAATATAGTAACAATGTTAGAAGCTGAGCTTATGGATGTGTGGGTTAGTGTTATGTTTTAGTACAAGATTTTTAATGTTTTCATTCTTATCATTAAGAATCCATGAAGGAAGAATATTACTATGACATAAGGGAGAGTGTTAGCTTATTATTAAGTTTCTGCACGCAGAGTTATCATCTATAATAACATTATCTCTAACTTTGTTCCGTGTTGATTGAATTTTGACTTATATAATCTAATCAATGTCTCTCATTTAATTGCTTTTCTGTGCTCGTGGAATAATTATATAGGCAAAGAAAATGATAATTATTATAAATATTTTCTTACATATAAGACTGTTCATTACATAGATGGTAGGCGATGGCGAAAAATTGGACAGTGAATGGATTCACTCGACATTGACTCAGATTGAGTCCAAGCTTGTCAGTACTCAGGACATTGATCAGAATAAATGTAAAACTTTCCAGGTTTGCAGTTTATTCACAGAGATAGCATAAGCGCGATAAATAAATATTTAAATGTTTCGTAACTCGTACTTCTTGTAAATATTACTCTTGATCATTTTTATCACTTGATGCTTGGTCTTTTCTAGACGTAAGTTGTTATTATAATTTGACTTATAATCACTTTTGTAGGATCTAGTTTACTAATTACTTTGTTCTAGGAGATAGCCAAGCGTGAAGTAAGCAACATTAGACCTGTGCTTTCATCTCATCATAAGCTGATGTCTGACATGAGAATTATTCTAAAGTCTCTGGCAAAGGTCTGTCTCTCATTCACTGCAATAAAACCTCAACATATTTTAAGTTTCTTTAAGTTATTTGCACTCCATGAGCTTTTAGTTTTTGTTGTCTTCCTGCATCGTTTGTTTCTAACTTACATTTGAAATGCTTAATCTATATATTTCAAATATTTGAATCGTATACTTCATCAAATCTTCAATCACGGATCTCTAGTTTTCAGATTCAGAATGTTAGAAGTCTGAGATCTAGATAATGTTATAGGATCAATGTTATGGATTCAATACTTATCATGTTTGGATAAGATAAGTTTTGAAATTCTAGTCTAACTTCAAGTACCGTGTCGATATACATTGATAGGACATTGGTGTATTATTAAAAGTCTGATCAAATTAGTTCTCTACTCAATAATAAAAATATTATTTACATTTCTTTAGTTTCCAATACAAAATCCGAACTCCATTTTACACTCATAGCAAGCATTATTAGTAGATCCTTGGTAACTATAATGTGGGTTGCGTCTATTAAATGTAGCAAGAAGAGAAGGATTATGGGACAGATCGTGACCCTATGCCTGGTGGCATGCGTGCTTATCTTGCTATGTACAAACAATTCTCTGAGAACTTCGCTGCTAAGTTGAAACAAATCAGTTCTGATGATATTAGTGACACAATGGATGAGGAGATGGATGGACTTATTGAACAGATTACTAGGTATTATTTGTGTGCATTTTAAACTCATTTATATCTTAACTTATATTCTACGTATTATTGAATTATTAAATTGCTTCATTTTGGAGGTTTTTCTACTGTTTTTAATAGTATACTAGAAAATCATTGTATCTAGAATTTAGTTTTCGTGAGAATTCATAATAATCCCTTACAAAAAACAAAACTGGATTAAGCTTTTGATATGCTTCCGCATAAATCTGCAAAGAAAATAATTTTATTTTTTTTTTCATTTAAGAAAAAATTGCACAATAGTTGTCAAGTTTGTTGATTTAAATTTTCATGTTACTTTAAAGTGAGTATAATGCTACTGTTTTTTACTTTTTCAAGAATTTACAATGATCTCGTGACAATGGCACCTTCCATTACAAGCACAGAGAGCATCAGAAGGTTGCCACTTATGAGCAACGTACAATCGAGTGACAAATCCTTATTGGCAGGAATAACAGTGGCAGGGACAGTGGCAATGCCGTCCCCAACTCTTGGCCGTCTCTCAGGCAAGCCAGGGCATCAGCAGACAGCAAAATTACCTGCCACTGGGGTAGCAGTGTCTGGCAAGGACAAAGTTATGAGAGATCCTAAAACTGGAAAAGGTATAATAAATACAAATAAAGCCGTTTTAGTTTGCGAATTTGTGTGCAGTTTACATATTTGGATATCATTGGTTATTGATCTTTGCTTGCTCGTTATATTCATTGTGATAATTATTGTAATAATTTCAAAAACTTGCTGTGATTGTGATAGTGTAACTATGTGATGATTTGTATTGATTACAGTCACAAATATTAGCTGGAATTTTAACTGTAGTATTGTTCTGCTGTATCTTGTAAAATAATATATTTTGGTAATGTACAATCAAGTACAATCAATTCTTTTGTCGTAAAATATTGATGTTGTATATAATAATATGGTGAGAAGAAGTATAATAATATTTATACCGGTTAAGCGAGCTAATCGTTAAATATTCCAAAATAGCTTCAAGTATTAGTGTAGTTAAAAAGCTATCTTCTCATTACATTATTTATAGCCAACGGTTAAATTCTTCATTTAAGTTGAAACTTTATAGTTTTTATATTAACATAGCAATATGGGAATATATAAATATTGTAAATATAGTATTTTTAAGTCAGTATCTATTTGTAGCTGTACAAGAACGCAATTCTTATGCTGTTGGAGTCTGGCGCAAAGTGAAATGCAAATTGGAGGGCAAGGATAATGATCTTAACAAACGTGTAACTGTTTCAGAACAGGTAAAACCTTTAATGTTATCCATTTATTTTATATCAACTTAAATATACAATAGATTACACAGCGTGTATGAAAATTGTATAGTACTACTTCTTGATTTTTAACTCCGTGCATTAAATCAGAATCCAAATGATATTTCTTTATTGTATAGTCAAGTAATTATGCTAATTGATTACTGTGTGTATCAGTTTAGATTGGTGAACCATTGCAAAAACTGAGTCATATTATTACTGTAGTTTGCATAAGAGTCGAAGAATAAGTGTTCATTCATAAATGATATAAGTAAATTTTGTAGAATTTGTTGTAATCGTGTAGAATTGGTTAAAATTCTGCAGTTCTGAGAGACTGTGAAGCCTACAACCTCTTAAATGGTAGGAATACATGCAATGACTAAGATGTCAGGCTTCTTCTGTTAATAAATCATAACTATATTCATCTTTTTTATTATACGTCAGTATGTATATGAATATTTCTTTAGGTTGACAATGTGATCCATGAAGCTACTGACATAGACAACCTGGCTGCACTGTATGAAGGCTGGACACCTTGGGTGTGAACTCCAACATTTTCATCAATGTGTATCCTATCTTTCATGACCAGTTACCATATTTCTTGCATAGCCTGGTTGCCCTTTGTCATCCAGTTATGATAAAGTATCATAAGAGAGTCGCAAATAAGTCTATTTATCAGAAAATGCGAGCATAATATACATTGCTAGAGGGGGTGCTGTCAAGTACATAATGTTGACATTGAATTTCTTAAATGGCAATGTTCATACATTATGATGACATAGTGTTCCGAATTAAAAGTTGTTTGAAACTGTGATGTGATGGAGGTCATCATATAATGTGGCTGGATATATGCTTAGTGTCTAGTTAAAAGTTTAATGGATGCATACAACGCATGAAGCTATTCAATAATTTACGAAAGCTGTGATAGATTTGGATGAATACAATTGGACATTGTGTATGATTGTGTGAAGTTCTTAATGGCAGTATAAAAACTTTAAATGAGTGGAAATATACTTTAAAATTCTATCTATCATTAACATGCTTAAGAAAAAGTGACGAGATCAGAAATATGAAAATTCGATTAACAATATTGCATAAGTGATGACCCTTTAAAAAAAGGAAGATAAAGTTATCTTAATATATTTGTGAAATGTACTTAATATCATAAATACTCTGAATCGTAATCATTACCATCATTCAAGCGTATTTACTAAAATTCATATTTTGTCTTTTAATATTGACTGTACAAAGGCGTTTCAATATCTTGAATGACTTGAAATTATTTATGAAAATTTCTGTCTTAATGTGAATGTAAAAGTTAGGTCATTAAGTTAGGTAAATGACTAAATTTCTTATAATAATACAACTTAAAAGTTGCATTTTTATTATTAAATATTTCTGATCAAAATTTCCTTTTATTTCAATAATACTTCTAAAACTGTTTTATATTTGTATTTTTGTATATTTATTTTTGATGATTCATTCATATTTATCATAGAAATTAAAGCAACAAGGTAACACGATATTCATTTATTCCAGAAATCATTCTTAAAATTAAAACTACTTTTTAAAATTGGAAACTTTGCATAATGGTGAATTCTTTTTTATTGACATATTGCAAATGTGAACCAGTCTTAAATTAAACTAGAGGCGCATTTAACAGACTGATATATCCTGTAATAATGCTCAATACAGATATATGCACATACGACTAGAGTAACTAACCTTATAATGCAATAATACAAGTTATTAAAATGCTAAAAGCGATATAAAATAATTTAAATATAGTCATTAAATTAAATATAGTCAATTAGCGTGAAAAAAGGCAAAACCTTTTCTGCAAATTTCTGGACTACTTCATATTGTTAAAATCTTACTGTCTAGTTATACCATTGGAATGAGATAAAACATAGAATTCAAATACCAGAAGATATTTTTAGAATAAGTATTCGTTTCATGAGAATCACAACCAACCGACTAGATACTGCTTAAAATTGTTTAAAAAATCATAATTGGCAGTGATGTTATATAGAGTCACAATATTTGACTAGTTTTTGTGTCATACTTCAATCTTTCTAGGCGATTCGATATACCGAGCATTCAAGCATCGAGAAACTAGAGAATCATTTGATGTAAAGTTTGCACTGTTCATGGATGCTAAAATGTTGTTTGAAGGAAAGTCGTATTCAGATCTGAAAGTAAAAATTCAGACCTGAAATGCACAGTAAACAGACAGACATACAGACAAATTATAATGGAGACATTTTGGAGAAATTTTAATAATGAAAAGATTACTGCTACTTACTGACAAAACTTGCACCATTTCTCTTGCTGATTGTGACTATATCTTGATCTACATTTTCCATTGTTTGGACATTCTAAACAATAATAAAAAAAACTCATTTGTATGTATATTTTCTCAACATATAGCTTCAAATTTCTATTTTCATAACTGATTAAGACTTGAAATTTGAACTTGTGAGAGGCTGTGAGCATTTGAAATTTTCTTCTGAAAACACCAATTTTGTGTAGGCTAAAACATTTCATTTGAGGCAGCTATTTGTCTACTGACCAACTGCTTATCATTTAAGCTCTTACTAAGTATTAACTCTCATTAACTGATAATGAATGAAAAGAGTAACATTCCATCGTACCTTTGTTATCTACATCGCTGTAGCCATTACGAATCCTTAAAAGATTTGTAGCTTGCAACAATGGTGAAGATCTAAGCATCAGCCCGGAGCAGGGCATGTCTGTGTCTCGTTTTCGTTTCTTTTTCTTCGTGTGTGTAGCATAATTGTCTCTAGCACTCCAGCCAGGGTAAAGTTGAAGATGCAATTCTTTCTCTTTTCTCGCCATGTCATAGTACTTCTGCTGTTCTGATCGATCAAGTGCGTGCCACTAAAATGTTTAATATATAACGCATCAATTTGGTGTGTGGTATCTCGCATAATAATATATAGTAATAAATGACAAAATTCAATTTTTTAAACAGTAAATAGCAATAATTAGGTCACTACATTCCAAACTAAAAAATATAAACTAAAAATTCAGTAGATCCGCGTATATGTAGATTTATCAGACAAGCATTTAGTGTTCATCTCTGATAATAATTAGGCCTATGTTATTACCCAGTAAAGTTGACATTTTTAAAGTTAGTATGAATCTCTTAGTATGAATCTTATAACTTTAATTATATATTGTTAGCTATGTTTCTATTCGATCCACTATCTCTAGTAACATAGATTCATATGTTATAGATAAACCACCTCTGATTACATTATATAACTTCTTTTATCAACATCAAATTTCCATGATTTCACACAGGAAATAAATAATATTTCCATAGTGCAGGATTTTTTTTCTTTGGTGTTAGCCACAGGGCAGAGTACGTTGTGTGAATTGACATGTTGAACAAGAAAGTTTTTATGAACAATTCGACCTGTCATTTCCTGTTATTCCCTAGTCCCATAGCAAACATAGCAGCTATAAGTTAAAGATACCAGCAACTAGAGACAGGTTCTATGATAAAATCTACGCCTGATGCATGGATTATCTTTCTCGATAGTTGATACCCCGATTTTTACATTGCTTGAGTTTAAGATCTGGATTACTGAGTGAGAAAACGTCTCTCAATTGACTGCAGTTTTAAGAAGATCGCTAAAAGGTACAGCAAGTTAATGAAATACAGCTCCAAATTGCTTTGACAAACTCAATTGGAAACAATGGGCCAAAAAGTTATCATATAAGAATTATTTATAATTTTTGAGAGAATGGGATAGATGCAACTTATTTCTCCCCTCTCTTAATACCCCACCTTACTAACAACTTAAAATTATCATACAAATATAACATTGAATTCTTCTAATCATAATACAATTGACGAAGCATATTTATACTTAATTAGCATTCTTACCCTTCGACCCAGGATCTGATTAATTGCGGCTGACTCTTTCAGAGTACATTCCTCAATGACCGACTGCCGCATCTCCTTCATGAATATCATAAAGGCATTCAGGGGTTTCTTGATATGTGAAGATTTGTGAGAAATTGGCGAATGAGTCGACGATGTCCCGTGAAGGGAGTGTTGACGCGACGACCGGAAATGAAAATCAAGATAATCTGAACTACCTGAGATCCTTCTGGAAAAAACATTGATGAAATTGTATTTGCAGAATACTATTTTTATAAGTTTTAAAAGTTGCTACTATACATCACTCTACATCACTCAACTCCACATCACTTAATCTATCTATCTAGTTTTACTATACATTGTAACAACTAGTTTTATAAAAAAAAAGTGAGAAAGGAGAGAACATAATATATTATTAATATTTTAATATACAAAAAGCAGCATTTATTAACAACAAATAATGAAAAAGCTTCACAAATAAATAAGAATGAATTTGAATATTCAATTGCAGTATACATTTCAATTACAGTGTACATATCAGAATTGTTTTAAAACATTCCAATTAAATATTAATATACTGATTAAACTTATTGGTAGATATTTTATATCATGACGTAAAACAGCCTTGGATGGACTGGGTTTTATATAAACTATACACTTAAATTTTGCAACAAACAAGAAATAATGAATGATGCTGTTCTCAATATCAACCTGCAATTTTCTAAAGATTCAGATATGGGAGAAATCTCTTGTTTTACACCGGGCATCACGATGGCCTCGTGACTGTGACCTGGGTACTGTAGGCCCGGATGTGGGGGTAGAATACCTGAAGGACCGAACCAGGTAAGGGGTGAACCTCGGAGATGCGGTGATGGGGGGTAAGATGAGGGGCAGAAAGCTGTGGACGGACCATTTCGAGTAAGGATATCAAATCTAGACAAAGATATCAACAGAACTTACATTATAAACAATATCATGAATGCATATAAAAAATATCCAAATTTAAAAACTTCTAATAATGATATCATTGAAGTTAAAATGCATGAACATACTTAAACAGACCCAGAGCTTGGCCAGGACCTACATGATAGGCCTCCTGATATAGGAGCCTGAGAGATATTAGCAGGCTTAAATTTTCTCTTTATAAATACATCCATTTAATGAATGCTAATTAAAACTTTAATTATCTAATAAAGTACATGAACTTTTTCTTCAGCCGTTGCTTTTAAAGTTCAGAAAATATAACAGTTTTCTGTAGGCCTGTATTTATTTGTATACCGACAGTTAAGTCATAATAATTACATGATTCGAACAAGAAATTTTACTTCAAAACTGTTGCAAGACAAACATCTATTTTGTGACTTTTTGTACACTATTTATCTATTCTTTATATACCTTCAAATAAATCATGTCACAAGGCTACAGTTACGATCACTTCATTTTTCAATCAGACATGCTTAAAACCACCGGAAGCGTTGTCAGGCAAGATACCGTTTCCCCTGCGACCATTAATACATTAATATAATCATTTGAGCGATTCTCTGATGTTTTACTGTCTCGGGCGTCCCACACTCTACCCCTACAAGCCGACCGCATCTAAGGACTTCAATACCTAATAGTTCCCGGACGACTTGAATCAGGGCCTGACAAGAAAAGCATCGGTTCGGGACATCGGAGTAAGATTAAACCTGATGGGAGTTTAACGACGATTAGAGTTATTGGGTACTAAAAGGAATAAGTCGCGTACGAAAGTCAGAAATGAAGTGGCTCTTTCGACTGGATACAATTATACTATTATAGAATTTGAATTATTATTTTAACAGTTAATATGTAAACAACCAGTGTGTAACTTCGCTCAATAACACTTTTTACACACTTCGTTTAACAAAAATGTGCACAAATAATAATTAATAACTTTTAAATCAACGGGTATTAGCACCTGTTTACGCAATAAATTTATTGAAATTTGTGTTGTGTGTGTAATATTTAAATATTGTCTTAAAAATTACATATTATTTAATAATCTTCCATTTTATTTCAGTGATCCTACTGTTGTGCGACTCTCATCTTTAACTAATAGTGTAAGTCAGACATTGAAACATTTAAGCAGACGCACTCATAAAAAACAGACATAAAATAAAGTCCTTTTAAATAAAAATCATTGCTGACTCGGTTTTCTTTGCATGTTTTATCTTCAAGTCCGGGACTTGCGGCTATAAAACAAGTGCGGAGTTGACGTATCGAGAATGAGAAGATCAAAGAAAGACAGGACGTCATTAGGACGTGCGCACTACTGCCCAATGCATGTAGATGCCCTCCTCCTTCTTCCATCCCTCACTATTGTTATTGGAACAGGGACATGCGCGGTGACAACAGCTGTTTCTGCTGTAAGGGCAGCTATTTAGCGTCGTGTAGCTTTGCACTAATTAGGATTGTTAACAATAACTTCTTATTTGCAAAAGAAAGGCAGTAAAATCAGATTATTAGCTGCAGTGATTTGAAGCTTGATTTAAAAAATATAGAGGATATATTATAAGATTGTGTAAATTGCGTAAGACAGATATTACGTTGGGGTTGCATAAAACCGATGTTATATTTCTTTATGTTCAGAATTTTGTGATTTATATATTATTCTATTATAATTGCCAGTTTGCCCTTTTAAAACCTAATTTTACGATGTGTTGAAATTAGTTTTTTATATATATTGGAAGCAGGCTTACTTGTATTGACATTTGGAAAGGCGTGTAATTATATCTTTTAACCAAAAGTTATACATTAATCTTCGACTTTTTAATTATTTAATCATGTGTTCAATATAGTCGACTTAGTTACATTTATAAACTCTAAATACATTTATTTTAATTGAACTTTGTCTTCATTCAATGTAACATAATCTTATTAAATCTATATTTTTAGAATTTATATTCAATGAAATTGGTCTAGTAGAAAAAGAAATCATATTAGTCTTGAGTATTCTTAATCACACCTAATGATAATTTCACAGAAGAGAATAACGCGTTGCCTTTGATCATTTTGCAAGAAATGCTCCAATTACAATAAGCACGCAGTGTACTGCAGTGTACACGTCACAACCAGCAGCTTTTATCTCAGTCTTAACTCAGTCCGTGACACGCGATTCCCTACAGGCATCTCTATAAGCCTATTGTGACGACTTCAGAAAAAAGCATGGTATTAATATGAATCGTTTTATTAGTCTCTGTGATAGAAAAATAAAAAGAAAAAATAAGTATGATTTATCAATCAAAGAAAATAGTTTCACTAAATAAGAAATTAGACAAATAACAAGTTCAACAAATCTATATAATAACTGATGAATATTTAACAATTTAAGCGTCGCGTCGTGCAGTAAAAGTTAATGACTTAGATTATAGAATGTTAGGATAGTGACTTAGAAGAAGAAAGTGTTTCGAATTTGACTAAACTATAATATACTTACGCTTGTATTTGGGAAAAGTCAGGCCCATAAAGTGGATGAGATATTTGACCGGGTGATGGAGGGAAGCCATACATTGGGTGTCCTGATAATCCTACACACAATTAACTAGACCGAATTAAGTAAATAGTAATAGTAATAATTTTATGTTATTAATAATAAATTTGTTAAAGATTAAAATTACATCACAAAGCCTAAAGCTGCAGCGTTTAGTATCATATTTTCAATCAATCAAGTTTTTGTTAACAACAGAGTACTATGACTTGCCTGTTTTTGCATCAATCCGAAGCGGAGAAATGCCCATATGTGCGGGGGGCGGCTGTGATAAACGTTCACCATTATACATATAGAAACCAAGGCCCGAATGAGAGCCAAGGAATTTACCCTACAGCCATTCAAATACATGTTTAGAGTTTAAAAAAACTCAATAATAATTATAATCATATAGATATTGGATTTATTTAAATAATACGTTCATCTCTATATGTTACAATGAGAATCAATTCAACAATTTTAACTAATCATGGAAAACGTGATTAGGATCATGATTTTAAAATTTACTATTCAACAAATTTGAATGACAAAACAATGTTAACAATTATACTATTAATTAACGAATATTTGTTAAATGAATCAGAGTATTTCAAATTATTACGTTTTACAAATGACTATCACGTTATTAAAAAGTAAAAAATATATATAAGCCGACTTTGAAGATGTCAAAATATTACTTTAACAAAAAAAACAATATATCTGTCATTATTAATAGCCAAAAGCAATTTTAATTTGTCTAAATATTACATATATTACAAGGTTTAACAATTTGTTTTTATCTAATTATTTATCATACCATTTCTAATGATAAATTTATAATATAATTAAACTATTGTATCAATGATTACTTAGTATCTAATGAGCTTATAAATTTGTTTAGTTCAACTTATAGGGGCCTACTAGTTTATTCAATTCATTAGTTACAACCCTAATCAATGTTCACGTCAAATTTTACAGCACATTGGATCAAAATAAAACATTTTGAGTAATAAATTAATAATGAATATTGAAATGTAAATTTATTGCCTAATATTTTTTCTTATTCTATTATTATTATCACGTGTATACATAATGAAAGCAATCTATCACTATGTCTTTAACAGCAATCTATAAATTTTATAAGGTATTTCCTGAATATGTATGACAAATATTCAAGCCGTTAAATACAGCCTGCGGTCTTAAGTCAACAGTTAAAGGTTGAATAATAATTACAATTATTTGAGTAACATAATAATTAATCATAACTCGATGAGTTTAAAATTATGACCTTTTTGTTGCAGGAGAAAATATTTTTTCTGTCGCAGCGTATTATATACGAATGTAATTTACAAACATATTAACCGGAATAATCAGCAGCATATTGTATAAACGAAAGAAAAAAACAAATATAAAATTAATTAAGTCAAAATGCAGTAAATAGAATACGACAAGGTTCAATATGCAGACTTTATAATTATTGAATGTAACATTCCTCTCACTATGCTCTACAATCAAATATTAAAATTATATATAATCAGTCATAGTAGGCCCTACTGCTTAAATGATAACTTTTAATAAGTAAAAAGTTTGTCTCAAACTAGCATTAGAATCTTATTCAGAACATGCATAACAGAAAACAGAGACATAAGATAGACATGTCAAATGTGATACCAGAGATGTTGTTTAAAAAAAAAAAAATCAAAATTCAACCTATGTCTTTCCTCACTTCTAGTATCAAAATATATTGCAAATTAGGTGATGTCACATATATTTCAAGACGAAGAAATTATAGCGCAAAGTAGAGCGTTCTTGTAACTAAGAGTTAAATAAAGTTAAAGTAACAAATAATACAATTTACTTCTGTTATTATTTAAATTTTACTTCCTCTGATCGTTATCTATTACATTTTTGCGGGTTATATTCAGAAATGAATTGACTATCAAAAAATCAACAATTCATAAAAAATCAACAGTTTACAAAGAAGTTTCCTTCGTTGGCTTTACTGCACAACATTTAAATTTGGCCAATAATGCATTATAGCCTTCAGCTATCTAGAATAAATTACTATTTCCATTACACTTCTTTTGCATTCAATTAGTTAATAATCATAACTTTAGTAATTTTTAATTAACACTCAATAAAACAATTCAAACTTTCATGTTAACTAAATACTGTCAGAATATAAGAAAACTGTGTTCTTATGTCAAAGCGATCCATTGAATACTGTAACTTACTGTTAGTTATTTGGAGACATTTTTAGAAGAATAGATCTAATTGACAGTTTGCTAAATTTGTAGAAAGGTGCGAGGCCGAAGAGCCAAAAAAACTATTATACTACTTTTGTGGTATCATATCATATTACTGATTAGTTTTCATACTGCTAAAACAGTCGTCTATCGCCGTTCAATTTTTTTCCATGCAGTGGGAGACCAAAGCGCAACAGTTACCTATAAATTTTATTATTTTACTAATTTAACTTATTTTATAAAATGCATTTTTATATTAATTAAATTCGACTGCACAATTAGTGGCGTATTTAATAAAGAGAGAATTTTAGGCGGGGCCTAATACCCCACAAATATCATGGAGCATTTTAAGATATTTGTGGATTATCAATCCCCTCAAAAAAATTATTCGTTTGTAAATTTATAAGAACCTGAAAAATTAAACAGTGAAAAATTGTGAGTTTCGTACCATGGGTCCCCTTTCAAAATTCATAGTACCCATAATATATCGAGATCTCTTATACGTAATTTTGCTTATTCTTCTACTTCGCTATTTAAATATCTATTCTAATAGTTAATAGTCTTTATCAGTAAAATATAATAAATACAGTAGGCTTATCTTTGTATTATAGCAAAAATGCTAAAAAATATCCTCGTTAGTTTTCTCTATTCAGAAGAATAATATTAAATTATCATAGATTTAATGAATTCTTTGTTATTACATTAATTGATCCAATTATGTACAAAACGGTTCAAATTACAGATTGCCGAGTCCGTTACAATGTCAGAAGCATTTTACCGTTTCACTGATTATATTTCACGCAACATTACCTTTGAATGTCGGCAAGTTAGCTCATTAAGTTGATTATTGAATAGCAATCAGCCAAACCTTCTAATCTAAACGAAAGATACTTTTTCTTATTGAATAGTTATTCCATTGGAAAGTACTTGTTTGAAAGCAACTTGTAATTTATAGCCACGCTTTGAGAAAATGAGAGAACGGAACAATTAGAAACCTTATAAATTCACTTATCAGTGCCTATAAATTAAAAATGGCAATTGGAATAGATTCTAATTAATTAAATATTGATTATTTAAGACTTTAGAAATGTTTATGTGAAATGTTTATCGAATGATTCACTTTGACAAGAAATTAATATTAAATAAATATGCCAATAATAAAAAAATTTACTGTTAAATGGATGTTAGCACCCCCGTTCTTCGAAAATTGTAAAATCGATTGCAATAGAGTGAGATAAACGCAAATATACTTTGCTTCGACAAATCACTGCTATTTTTAAGTTGACCTTTATTTTTAGGCAATAAATGAAAATTCAAATATAAGTACCGAAAACGCACAAGTCAAGCCTAGTGCAAGTTGAGCAAGTCGGTATTATAATATGTAATTATGCGCGCGGAAATAATCCTGACGCGACTACTATAATAATACTATGCGACCTCATTATAATAAATAAAAAATAACTTACATTTTATAATGGATCGTTAATGTGCAGATAAATGGCTTTAACTATTAGCCAAAAAATTACTCTATTATAATTACGTTTTATGTTATTTGTCTGATAAATTAACAGGAAATTAATTAAGCAATACATTCCATGAATGAATAATATTAATTAATTAATAGATAGAGTAAATTAAACTGGTACTAATTTTTCGGCATCGCAAGATGCAAATAATAAGATTAATTGCTGCATGTTATAAAAATTTTAATTAAGCATATTTCATAAAAAATCTGCAATTTCAACCAATGCCACAAAAAATTATATTGCAAATAATCTGCACACAGTGACCCAGAAATGTATATAAGACGAATTAAAAGGTAATGTATACTAAACTTTTATAGTGGAGTAAATTAATTGATGGAGATTTCAATTTATTTCTTTTGCTGGGCATCAATCAAATACTGAAATATATTTCTAGATAGGCCTAATATTTCATCAATATTTTCTCACAGTAAAAGTTGCTATCTCTTGTAACACACAGCTAAAAAAACAGTACGGTAATAATAAATGGCTTCATACTGACGATAATCTTTTCTATAATGCAAAGGCTGCAGAACCAAACGACAACTAATGATAACGAAAAGGACAAAATATTAAATGCATTCTTATTGCAAACAAAATATCAGATACAATCTTATTTTATACCACGTTTATATGTAAAGAATAAATACTGATGAAGAAACTTGATGGAGAGGGAACTTTTAGAAATCTGATGATCTTATTTTAATATTTAGTCAAAACGTAAACCTTTCCGAAAGCCTTACAATGTGTAAAATTTCTCAATTCCTTTTAAAATAAATCAAACTGTGTTTGATTTAAAGTAAAAAATACAAATAATTTTTTGCAACGCATGTGGAGTAGTCGAACCTATAATTCGAATCCCCCTCCAAGCCCCCCCTCCATACGTGATACATGTTTGCAATAAGTGCCTAACTCTCGCAACGGGCACAACAAAAATAATACGAGATAACAAGAGAATTATAAATTATTCAGTGAATATAAAAGCTTAAACATCTGATAATTATAATCGAATTCGAATCTGCAGTCAATCTGTTAATAAATAAATACGGTAGTAAATAAGTAAATTTGGTAATAAATAATTGAAATTCATGAAGAGAGTTTTAATGATTACAATGATAATAATTGTGCATTATACAATTACCTGCATAATTGATATGGCAGGCAGAATTCCTACTCGTGCATATAAATCTTATAATATACATTTTCCTCCATGTAAAAGCCTACTGTAATAATTTTCAATATTTATTCGCAAAACATGTGTCAATCAATACTTCAATAACTTAATATTTTATTCGCAAATCAATGACGATATTCGAAACCGGTTAAACAGTTTATAAGAACACTGTGTATGAACATGGGTGTAAATATAATGAATGTAGGCCTACAGTAAATAGAATGCTAAGAACATGAAGCGAGCCCATTAAATCAAATCATTAAAGAACATTGTTGATACGTGAATTGACAGAATACTAGGATTAAGCCTTGAAGTGATCGCATAATCTACGATGCAGAGACATTTGACTTATTTAACGCAAATTAGTCAAATCGATTTTATCTCGATGAAAAACTATTTTCCATCCGTCCGATGATAAAATAACAGAGCGATAAGAAATGCCAGGTACTATAATTAATGAATTAAACGTATAATTTGAAGAAAAATAAAGTATTGACTATTATTCACAGCATATAGTCCGTTGTTAGTCCAAACAGCTCAGACAAATAGACTCAACTATTAATTTTTAGGGTTAGGGTTGAGGTTATGGTTAGGATCGGAGTTTGAGTTAGAATTAGAATTTGAAGAGATTATTAGTTATTAAATAGTGATAAGTTTATAAATGGTTAACATTACGGTCATTAAATGAATTGACGGGGCTGATTTGTCCGTCTGATGTATTCGGGACCGTTTCGTCGGGGTACCTATACATGTATACAGATATGCAGGATATAACAGTCTTAAACTGAACAACATGCTAAATGTATTAATAACGTATGCACTATCAGTTTCCTATAGAAACTGGTAAGAAAATAATTATACAGAAAAGAAATTATATTAATTAAAAGCTCAAATAAGTGTTTTAATCGCTTCTTTAATTGGTACTATTTTAATAATGACAAACCTTTTATTATATTATTTTTGATATTTTAAAATTGTATATTTTGTTGTTATTGATAGGACTCATAAGCTATCATAAGAAATCATGACTTTTTAAGACACACTGGTTGCCGACAGCCAATATTAGATTTTTCTCACTCAACATAAATGTTATTTCTCATTTACTCTCATTATTTCAGCCATAATATAATATTTTACACCTAGTAATTTCTTTACACAGATTTTATAATTATTATGAGACCATTAGCTCCATCAATCAGCTACACCATGTATTACTTCAAACCTAAAGAAGCTGATTGCATGCCAGATAAAATCATACTGGCTTGTAACTCGGTACGCATCGATCTTTTACTGCCGCAAGAAAATAAAAAGTGGCGCAAAAATAATGCATCATTGTTTTTATCAATGACTTCTACAGTGTGCAGTAAGTTTATCAATCTTTTCAGTGTCATAAGGTTATCCAACACGGGTAAATTGATTTATACCAATTCGCTAAGCACCTGATGGCTTTCTTCACTGCAGTAGAAGTTATCTAGTAGCTATAAACTGAAACATGTATGTTTTAGTTTCTGAAATAACTAAAAACAAACGTATAGAAAAAAACTAAAAATTGATTATTTTAATTAATATCTCAGACCCTTTGTCCCGACCAATTATTATTGTTAGATAATTAACGGATGTTATTAAATATACCAATCGATAACCAGTAGATAACCAGTAGTTATTATTAGAGGAAATACAATCATTCATAGATACAATATTATTTTCTATATTTTGATTATGAGTAAACTCAAAGTTAATTAAAATTGTAACAATATTTATTATTATTAAAGTGTATAACGAAACATAAACATCAATACTGATATATTATATGCTGATAGCTATAATTGTAGGTAATTTTTTGTAAAATATCGTACAATATTTGTTACATTTATTCTGTTATTTGCATTACACTTTTTGTGCTATAAATAAAGCTTTACATCTCAATTATTATCTAAATTTCCGAAATCTTAGGGCCAAAGGAGTCTGATTACAAAAAACCGTCGGAATTTATGAATGATTGACACTTTGACACCTATACGTTAACACTCGATCATTTAAGAGAAGCGCTAAGAAACTGATACTCATTCGAGCCTCTACCAGCTTCTGTTCACACAGTGCAGCATCTGTTTATATGTCATGCACTTTTCCAAGGTGTTTTCATATCATTTTCACTGCACTTTGTAAATGTAATAGACAACACTGCCGTATAATATGTGCTAAAAAATTAGCATTCTCATTTTCAAAGTTTAGATGTATTTGCCTCTTAATGCTTTTAACGATATTTTGTATATTTTATTAAGACTATTAATATTAATTAATTCAATAACTCTCTCTTTTAATTATCAAAATTTAAGTTTAAGAGTATCAGATTTTTCATTATTAAAACAACAGTATGTCAAGAAAGACATTATTTGCGTTTTGAGCATTTAATTCATTTTACACCAGTCTATGTAGCTAGTATTGTAACTAAAACCTCCAGTCGTATTATTATAATCAAGCTGATGTTTCTCTTATTTGATGCTTCATCTCCCAGTGGATATTAGTTTGTTTTCAACGCTACCGCTCGTTTCTTCATTCGCAGTTAAATTATTAATCTTTTCTTTTGCGTTTCGACAGCGTTACTTCTATAACAGACGACCGGAGAGCACGTCTGTGTCCTGTGGGTTAACAAGGATGACATTCTGCGTGCATGAATCACGGCCTCAAGTGATCAAAATATAAAATTATGTATTAGACAAAACATCTAAGAAAAGACAAACTGATCAAATAAGCGCACACTGTATCGCTTTTATTTGAAATAAGTCAAAAAGTAAATATTGGTTGGTATACTTGGTTGTTTAACTTATTCGCAATCATTTACTACGAATATTCAATAAATATTTAGAGTAAATCTATAAATTTAAATACAGTATTATGTGATTAAAAATTAGTATTTGATTATTATTTCACGGATATCGTTTATTCATTTCCAATTAATTTTGAATTTACACTTTAATTTATTTTATTTCACTCCGTTTTCATAGTTATAATAAAACGAAATTAATTGAATTACTTTACATAAATGACTTGGCATAGAGAAACTCAGTGTTTGTACTAATTAAACAAAGCTACAGTTCGCACCTGGAGTTCCTTTCCAGACACTTGAATTAAGAGAAAAGAGCCTATTTTAAATCTGCTTAGAAATAAGTGACAGTTCACACCTCAGCTGCTGAGTTCAAAACGAACCAATTGTTGCGTATGAATTGTGTAATCAACCGATTTAGTTCATTCTTTGCATTTCATATAGATGTATACATCAAATTGGATCTACTTCTTTAAAATCAATATGGAAATTAGATTCATATTGCAACTTTCTAAAACGCTTAATTTCAGTGCAATAATAATAATAGAATCATTCAAGTTGAAAATGCTCTTAGTTGTAGTATAATTAATATATTGTTACATAATAGTGACAACAATGTATTTGCTAATAGTGTGTAGACTGTCTATTGTCTGTCATTCGGTGAAAGAAGCCATATTAATACGGAATGAAATTAATCATTGTTTATTTCACAATATACATGTATGAAATATAATGTTTTAATAATTGTTTCATTTAATACCACTAATTCTCAAAAAAAATCTAGAATAAGATAATCATGTTTTGATTATTTGATTGTAATACAGATATTATTATTATATGTAGGTGTTGATATAATTCTATGTTTAAAAGCAGAGCGATTGAACTATTAAAAGATCAAGACCAAGATTAATTAATTTCAATGATTCATGATATTCAAGACACGAATCTGGTTTAACAATAGATTAATAAACTCTGCAGTAGGTTATCGTAGTGATTCGATTGAAGCTATTTTCGCTTATTAACTGGCTTGCACAAAATTGGCTGAAACTCTTTCCTAATTTATTGGCAGATCAAACCAAATGAGTCAGTGTCAAAGATAATTTTTAATTTATAATTATTACACTCATGTGAATATGTAAAAATTAGTTATTGCGTATACTTAATATCACAGCATAATAAGCGATTACTCAAATTTTTTATGGCAGCGATGTTTCACAGGGAAAAATTTGACATCGGTCTATAGATAAATAATTAAAAATCAATCAACAATTAAACAAATCACACAATAGAGTGCATTAATAACTGATTTCTGTAATTTCAGCAAATAATCTTCATAGTGTTTTATTTTATCAAAGCAAAGCAATTAAATTTTATTGATAAACACAATCGTTAAAAATAAATATTCTGAAAAAAGTGTTATCCTATTGGCTAATAATATTCTTAATTAGAACATATAATTTTTTATTAAAAGTGAGTAAAAAATTTTTATTAAAAATGTACAACAGTTGTACTACAGTTTAAAGAGGCACATAGTAATTATATTAATTATATTAATAATTATATTATAGACATATCTTGAAAATAGATAAAACAATTATTTAATGAACAAACCGAACTCGAGACGAGAGGCGGCCCATTATACGGATACGTAGAGATCAAAGAGCACCCGAAAGGCAATCGATCGGGTAACGAATAATCTGAAATCTTAGCTACAAGTAAATAAAAATATAACTTATAGAAGCCAGTATTCCGCAGATTTTAAACTATAATGCTAGATATCTCTTCGGTTTTATAATAGTGTACGTTATTACGATTCAATTTATATTACTAATTATTTGCATGCAAAATTATAAACAAGTAATTAATACTATTAATAACTTAATTTATTAGCAGACATCAATTTATTCATTATCTGCTTATATTTTTTATCTTTAATAAAAACCAATGAGAATAGATTCGAATAATATTCAATGATGTTATACATTAAAATAAGTGAGTTAATTATAAAGTTTTTACAACAATTTATTATTTATTATTCTAAAGCATCACCAAAAACATTGCATGCATATTGATTTATACCATACTTAGTAAATATATTAATCATTTCTGAAAATATTTTAATTTGTTATCGCCCAAGTATATATAGATAACAATTATATTTATATTATATACAGATAAAGTAATATTAGGCAAGCATACATGATGTAGATTATCGGTTGAAATAAAACATCAGAAATACAGTATATAAGCTGAATCGTTGAAGAATTCTAGTATGTTTCCAGAATAATGATATATTAATGCTATCATTTTTAATGCTGACGTCTCTCAATTTCAAATCATTTATAACTTGCAACTTCTATACAAATAACAGCCACACTAACGAGATTTAAAATCAGTCAATAACAATTGTACACGTTTTGACAGTTACTTCAATCTCTCCAGAAACGAAATATGGTATTAATTGACCTGGTCAAAAAATTGTCAAAGGCTAGGGCATCAACAAAGAGAAAACACCATTGGCTTCAATTATGGTCATCAAGGCTAACCAACAGCTGTGAGAAATTTCTTTGTAGTGATCAGAAGGATGGTCTCTTGTAGCAACAATTCAATTAGAAGAGATAATTCGCAGGTGCATGTTACAGTGAAACGTTGAAGGTTAATGGGTTTAAAAATAGTAGTCAAAAATAAAATTGATATTACTGGTAATTTTGTTTATTTGGTACTAAAGCTGCTTAATGGTACTTAAGAGAGCGATAGTGGAGAGGAAGAATAAAATCTAATAGTAATAGATACAAATGCGCGTTATTGTTGTAAACAAGATCAAGTTAGGCCTATTGAATTGAGTCTTTTATTCTCTTTATAAGTATTTTGTTTTTTATCTACGGTATATAGAAAAAAATTAATAGCATGCATGCACAATTTACAAGAGTTAGCATAGAAGTTGTAGTATAGATAGTGAGCAAAGTGTTATTACTGCCAATTTTCTACGCCATTTTACAAAACTGAAATGACCTCCCTGCAACTAATGAATAATTCAAAGTATAATCAAAATGTATACAACAATTGAATAATTCGATCAATGAGTGAAACCATTCAGTTGGCAACTCTTATATGAAATTCAGCGTTTCAATAGCCATCATTACATAATCTGCTGTAATAAAGAAGATGCAAAGTTTGAAGAAGTGTCAGTATTGTAATATAATTAAACGATTCTGCAAATAGAAATTTAACACGTCTGAATCAGCAAGAACGTTAATAAAACTAATTTAGTATATCCTTTTATTATCAGTAATAATTACAATTTCTACCATTATTTTAATTAATAATCGACTAAATTAGCGCAGATTATAGAAACTGACAAGCTCAAACTGAAAATGACAATACTTGATGCTGTTAAGCATAACAGGATGACATTATATGATAGATAGATTAGCTCTTATGAAACATAGTTAATGTCAAAAAATGAATTTTAATCAGCAACAACTTTTACAACTCTTACTTTATTGTTATGCAAACTGTTAATTAACTATTATTCTTCTATTTCGAAAAAAAACAGACAAATATATTATGATATCCAGATAAATCAAACATATATTGTTTCTCCATGGGTTTTAAATCGATGTTAAACATAATATTAAATTAATATTAATATCAAATTAAAAACTGAATCGTAAAACTGACCTCCAGATATTCCTCCGTTGGAGTTCTCATCCGCGGAGTAATTATTTTTAATATCAGAGTCAGATCCTTTGCACTACAAAAAGACAAAGAAATTAAAATTTTTCAAATAAATAGATACCACGAATGCAGTAGTAAATGACTACTATAATAAGTTCATTTTGGATTAGTTCTATTAAATATTGTGGCAAATTTCTAGACATAGTACGTTTAAGATTTTAAAATCATTTAACAAAACTTTTACTGCTTTTACTGCTTTCACTTAATAAATATTGTTAAGTCATTGGATCTTGTTGTTTATTATTTACATTTTGGAAACTTTAAATTTTTAATTGCAAGAGATTTGCATTTGCCTGGTCATATTTCCAGGATTCCATTTTCAGAATTATTAAAATTACTGAATGTATTCATTATTGTTTTGTCACTTTATTTATAATTGGAATATTTCCATGGCAAGCCTGATGATATCTAAAAACAAAATACATTCTCAAGCAATTACGTGAGCAACCAGCAGTTTCTATTAAACTAGTCGATCCATAAATATTAATTAAAATTCAGAGCGTTCTATTAGAATTATTTAACTTCGCCATCTCCTTCTAAAAATAATTTTGTATACCGGTAATCGCTCAAGTTAATGATTTGGTGCGATATTAAAATAAGCAACTTAGCGTAAAGTCAGGCGTAAATAAGAGACTTTCAATAAATAATCAGTATAAAAGAGAACTCAGTTTATTAACTACTCAAAACTGAAGGCGAGTGGTACCAGGGCAATGCATTCAGAGGGAGCGAGAGGCGCGCGACGGAGCATTTGTGTAAAATAATTTGTTATTTAATTGAATCACTGACATTCAAAAAAATGCATATTAATATAAAATAGCAATTTATAGTAAAAAATGAATCGTAAAAACACTAAATGACTTAAAATCGGCCGTCATCAATTTTTGCAAGGAAATGCTTTTTAATATGGCGTCAAAATAGCTACAAGATAAAAGCACATCCATAAGTTATATATCTATTTTTAGGATTATGTCACTGCAGCACTTCAGTAAACAATTTACCCATAGTTAATTAAATACTAGCTAGCTACGTAGAACTCTATCACAATATTATTCAAGTTTAAAATGATTCGGTTGTAGCAGTTTGACTCATGAAGAGTGAATGTAATGATCGAGTTTAAAAATTACTTTGATAACAACTTAGATAATTGTTGAATAAAATACATTCAATAGGCATATAACTTTGAAGAAATATCCAAATGTGAATTATAATGACTATTGTGATAGTATTGTCATAAAAAGTTAAATAATGTGCTTTTATGTATGTCTTAATTACGCTGTGAAACTGATATATATGAAAGAAGTCTAAGTTCATAATTCACGTCATGTTACATTACAAACACTTAACACATAATATCTATAGTTAATATTATTATAACAATACTAACAAATAAAATATTCCACAAAAAAGCGAGCATACCTCTTCCGTCTCAGTGACTAGTCCAAGTTTGTCCTCCGAGAGATTCTCAGAAGCTCTCTGCTCTTCGTCTACTTCTCCTTCTTCTTTGTAAACTTTCACTTCGTCTGTTGATCCAAAATCATCTTCACTCGAAGTTGAGTTCACGTGCGGCATTATAATCCAACTGACTTTTAGATCAATATAATATTGCTCAAAATAGAATTTAATGAAAGCTTAACGGTCCGTATTACTCTCACACGATCATGATTATATATTAAAAGTAGCCTATAGCATACATTAGGTAATCAATAGTCAAAAGTAGGTTGCAGCTTTATCCTTATTTACTTGCGCGTTGGGTAAAAATCTTAAATTAGGTCCTTAGTCGCAAGACTAGTCAAAACAAAGTGGTCATTGCAATTGATCTAGAATAAACTCATAGTCTAAACATCGCATAAATCAGTTGTTTAGACTAGGTTATATAACTAAAGCAGGGTCTTATAGATATATCCATCCTAAGTGATTTATATTTGGCATTATCAATCGCTATTGAGAGCCTAATGTTAAATATAATTATAAATAATTATGTTAGATTCTATAATTCCTCTTGTATTACGTCTACGACAGTTCGCTTCCAAATGACAGTCAAACTGAATCTTTATCGAATATTTTTCTGTGTCAAATAACGACCCTATACCAACAATAAAACTTTAATTATGACAGATGCATCAAAATTAAGAACACGTACTAGAAGCAGCACACATTACAATTATAGACTGACTGATTTGCAAGATAAAGACTCTTTAGTCCTACAGTAACTGTAGCAAGTACTGTGACTCAAATTATTACTCGATATCTGAAGGCAATTCAGCAGCGAAGAGAGAAGGAAGGGGGGGGGGAGTTTCTCGCCCGCGGTTAATATAGAATTTGTGTTTTGACTAAATAATTAGAATTCAAAACTCGTTTTAGTTATACCTTTAATTATGTGCAGTAACTGACGCTAGAAAACGCCCACAAACATATTGCTGCGAGCAGAAAATTAAAATCAAGATGATATAAACTTACTAAAATTGAAAGTGGAAAATCTTGCAATTTGAATTGAGTCATTAAATTAATATAAAATTAATTATTAAATGGTTTAGCTTGTTTCGTTGTTAAACTTTTGATATAGTATGATTTTTAGTAGGCTATTAACTTGGGGTCTGCAAACATTCAAATCGCCCATACAAATCTGAAACATAAATTGTCCCACTGAAATATGGGTTAACCATTTTACAGTTAATGAGCTGAGCAAAACTCAATTGTTGTTCATTATTTTATTCGTTAGAACTTTTAAAAGCCATATGAATTAATATTAGAAGAATTATCTGTCTATTCATTTCTGCATTTCAAAACGAATGTTGGACTTGGACAGTTGGCCGGTGTCCTTGGTTTGTACTCCAAATTCAAATAAGCACAGTTACTGTACTACTTTGCGTAAACAATGAAAAAAGTTAAAGTTTAATATTTTGAACCAAAAATATATTCACATTTCTTGGAATCAAGCTCTGATGCTTTGCAATAATGACGGTAGGCCTATCGATAATTTAATTAGAAATATCCATCCAAACTCTGCTAGACCATTAATAATAATTCAAAGAGGTCTCATGCTTGAGTCCAATTAAAATGACCCAAGACCATGGTCTTGAGTCATTTTAATCTGGATGTTTACCCCGGATCTTACATTCTCGCAAGAATCTAAAATCCACCAGATTTAGATCATCAAGTTTTGATATTAAAATCAAATCTTGTCCACGGTTAGATCTTGATACAAGTATCGGGATATCTTGTTACTCAGGTTTCTACTTGAATGATTTAAAATCTTTCTAAAAAAAATTCGATTGAACTTGATCATTGGGATCAAAATTTAATAATGATAATCATAATATGATTACGAAAAAGGTAAATATTTAAAATAGAAATGAGAGGTCTCTCTTGTTTATAAACAACTTTACAAATCCAAATCAAAGTAAATAACTTTTGTTTATTATTTAATTTATATAATTTCAGTCAAATTTTTAATCAATTTTATTGGATCATTGATACATTTGCGTAAAATAATATTTCATGTTATTTAACATGCAATATTAATGTATGCATTTTGAAATACTGACATTATATACTGGCATTAAAATTAAGGGGAACGGACATTCCCCCCCCCGGACAATTCCCCCCCGGACATTTCCCCCC
>JAQIXG010000614.1:0-29725 GCA_034700105.1 Oconnorella tubifera
CTAACCCTAACCTTAACAACTAACCCTAGCCCTAACCCTAAACCTACCCTAACCCTACCCAGTAGGCGAGTTACCCAGTAGGCGAGATCCCAGTAGACGAGTTACCTAGTAGGCGAATTGACTTGACCCCAATAAAATAATATAGAGAACCGTATATACAGGCCTACATACACATACGATTTACAAGATAATGTTCAGATAAACAAATAATTGACTCTATAGATACTATAACTACAAATAATTGGAATAGATTAATTTCAATCAAAAGAAGTCATATTAAAACTAACAGCAGATCATTAAATAAATAAAATGCATCAGTTTGAAAAAAGACTGACCACTTTAATGATTTGCATGAGAGTAAGCCCAAACTGGACCTCAAGGGCCTCGCTTTCATTCTCTACGGGTCGCGCTAACTTCTGGTAGTTAGACCCATGAAATATGTGGTGAATTAGGCGCTCTTCGTGGGGGCCCCCTAGCGAATCTAAATAAAATAAAGAAAAAAGTATACAGAAATATTTTTAAATATTTCATGTCTACACTACTTTACGTTGCCCAAACTCTGACAATTCCAAGGTGAAAGTATCAGAATAAATCGAATAAGTTATGAATTAGAATTAAGTTTAGGGTTTGCTAAAATTACGGTTACTACAATTTACTTATTTATGTAGAAACAATTTTCTGATTAATGCATTCGGGATCTATATAATATATTTTTGTATTTTTTCATCTATTGTTATTATATATACAAGTTTCAACTATCCTAGTGACGGAATAAAGACTTCTAGAGAGGGGTGTCTTATATTTTATGAAGTGGTTTCTTTTCCCCTTCTCTCATTCACAGAGGAGAAACGTCCCTATGAAAATTTATTCTATTAAATTTGTAATATTTGATTGAAGACTGACAAGCAGAAAAAATAATTACTTTCAACAGTGAAAGGAAAAGCTAAATTTGATCAATTTGAACGTTTGAGGAGATGGAAGTAAATACAATTTCGCTTTATAGGAAGAATTTAGTTATAATCAGCGAAATATTAAGTCGAGATGTGGAAGCAAGTTAGAGAAGTGGTTAGACAAATGACTAGAAACAGACAGTTCTAGGTTCGATACCAGTGAAAGATATGTGGCACACTCCAGTAAGAATTTATTCAATCAAGTGATTTTGTACATTTTATTTATTAAATTCTAATCATTATAATTAATAACACACAAATTAGCTATCTAATTGTTCGATTTATTAGTAAGGAGTTGACCCCGCCCCCTCACACACACACACAAAAATGGTAGAAATAAAGAAGCACTGAATATAAACTGATTCAGTCTTACATTTATATTTATAAATAATTAATGTTTTTGTAGAAATTATTAAATCAAAAATGAGAAAATTAAAAATGTGTTGAGAATTTTTTGTACACATAGATTAAGCCAAGTATAATTGAAAGTAATTCGTCGAATAATCTCTATCTACTGCTATAAAACCAGCGAATAAATTCAATTATTTATTGTTAATAGATATTCATTTACAGACGTATTATTTTTTATGAGAATTGAGCTGATCTCATGACTCTATGATAAAAATCAATTATGTAAAATTCTATTAAGTTAATTAATATATCGATAATATAATTAATACAATATATTATGATTAAACTGTTTAATTCAATGTTAGACATTTGAAGCAATAATAAATACTTAATAAATGTAAAAATAATTAATATAAAACGAGAGAAAATATCTACATAGCATATCTATTTACTATATCTACAGTATATTGGTCTAGTATATTATGCGTGTTAAAGCTGACTAATTGTCTATTTCATCTCTATGAAATATATTTCAAGGCTATTATTAATATGTAAAGAAGATCGTCGGATTTTTCCCAAAGCCATTCTAATGAACTTTGGATACCGCTGCCTGAGTTGCGCATCCACGGAGAAAGGGGGTGGGGGGGGGGGGTGTGAACCAAATCTCATACTAATATAAAAATCGATTACAACAAGAGTTTACATTCAGAATCGAGATACTATTGAACTTTTTAATATCATTATTACAGAATATTAATTATTACATTTTTCATTTGCTGTATTTTGCATATGAATATCTCATTGTATAACATATATTTATAGAATGCGATGATTATTTATTTGTCGAATTTTCACTCAAAAGTTTTCTATTAACTTTTGGACTCGAAATGTTTTTATTGAACCTCTTCCTATTGAAGTCTCGTACGTGCGTAAATATTATTCTAATATGACTTAAACATCAGTACATTTTAAAAGCTAACAGAAAATTCAATAAGATTTGACAGGTTTTATCCCCCCCCCCCCGTCTCAGCCCACTGAGTCGTCCGTCGTCTTGTTCTTAACTTCCTTCCTTGCTGTTTGCTAAACCGGTCGTTAACTCGATGAGCAAATATTCCTGATCAGACGTCAAGTGACAGGACTCACAGAAACTGAACCTTTTCTGGGATATGTTCACTTTGTCACTCAGTTCTCAGTTGCAGTCTCAGTTCTCAGTTCTAAAGTTCTCAGTTGCAGTCTCGGTTTACAGTTGCTAGTCGCATTGCTCGTTAAATTTTGTCCGTTTTGTCCGAGTAGTTGCAGTCATTATTATCTCAACTGTGTCACTGATTTCTATCTGTCTGACATTTTTGCTACATTGGTCAAGATTGTGTCTGCTGTATTAAAGAATGGTTTTGTATTTAGAAAGAATATTATGTATTTGAAAACTACTATTCAAAAGGTGAATAAGCCTCTAGTAAATGCAGTAAAATTGACAGAAAAATATTTAATTGACAAAATAGAAATATTTATGTAACAGCGTGAGAGAAAGAAAGATAAGTGCAGAGATAAGTGAACAAGAGATGCACTCGGTAGAAGTGATTCACTTCATAGAAGTGATACTGTGAGTGATTTCTCTTTATTACTATCAACTGCAGTGAATCTCTTCACAGTGGCCTCACAATAAACTTTATGAAGATTGAGAGAGAGAGAGCAGTCAATCATCAGTCATTGGTATTCATTGTATGGTATGTGTACATACCAAATTTAGAAAACAAAGACACTTTTTCGTATAAGGTTTTACTTTTTTAAAGAACTTATCGATATATTTCTCTATCAAATATATGAAATAATAAATTCCTAGTCAAAAACAGTCAATTTCTACAAATATTTCTCAGTAGGGATCAATCCCCTTAAATCCTTCATTGAACTGAACAGCATCCAAGCCTCTATCATCCCTGCAGCCTCTCTGTGCCGTGGTATCTCTCTCCTCGCATCATGTGTTCCAATAAAGAGAATCATAGAACCCCCCCCCCAGGAGACTCTATACAGAGAAATGCATAAATAGAAACTGTCGTATAGTCTCATTGTATACATTAGTTGTGACGATGATGTCAACTAGGCTCTTTATTTACTTCGCGATGATATTTGCACCAAAAATCAGTTACGAGAAATCGTCTGCACCCTCCCCCCCCCCCTGGATGGAAATAATCCTCCCCTGGGAGGGATGGGGGGGGGGGGTGATCTATAGTTTGTTTCTCTATACAGGTCATAGTTATACAAGAAATGAAATAGGAGGTACAGTTAAATTTATCACCTATTTGAAGATCTAATACAGTTGATGCATAACATGCATGATTTTAAGTTATAGTTAAGACAATTGTGTTGAAAGAACGACGTCTCACTATAACAATTTAAGCGCCTTACTAAAGGGTGCAGTAAGTTAGAAATACAGTGTTCATTCGTTCACGGGAATCGAATTTGAACATGTTGCGTCCGAGTCTGGCGCTCTAACCACTTAGCTATCGAATTACGTAGGCCCTATTGTTATAACATTAATAAAAATGTCAAATTATTTAGTATATTACTGAACTATGAAATAGCAGAATGTTGCTAAAAGTTTCAAGTCTGTATAGTTTGAAAACTATAAATCATGCTGTATCTTCTTCTTCAGCATCTTGCATCTTCTGGCAAGATGCTGTATTGCATTAAAAAGTATAATATATCATATAAAATTCAATGCAGTGTATATGTTTCACATTTATTGGATGTTAACATAAAACATGTAAATTACTGCATTGAATAAAATGATTGATTCAGTCAATCAGTGATTGATCAACTGATGATTGATCAAATAGTTATGATTAAGTCAAAGATTTCATTCAATCAAAGTCACGTGGCCTCGTGTACCAACATAAAAACTTAAAATAGGGTTTCTAAACTTAGAGATTCAATTTTCGAACCGGACATGGAACTGACAGATTCCAGGTTCTAAATCGCGTCTCATTGTGCTTCATAATATAATATCTCGTAAATTGCTGCTCCCTTGAGTAAGACGCTGTATATAAATTGTCAGAAAGTTGGTTCTGATTTAATTGTTAGCTGAAAAGAAATATTTTTAACTTCTGTCCACATTTATTTTCTAAATTTTATGCAACTTTTTAAATTTAATTGTATCGAACAAAACAGCAGTTGAGCTTTGAATCTTTCTTTATTCATTCATTAATTCATTCATTTAATCAATTCTTTCAATCACTCTACTATAGAGGTTGATTTAATTTGATAGGCGGATAAAGACAGGAAGTAGAATTCAATAATACTCGATTGATACAAGCCAACTGAATTGAGAATCCTATATAATACATCCGGTCCTATCAGTACTATAAATACTGAAAGTCTGTCATCGTATACCCCTGAACATTTTGTAGGTCTAACCTCTTAATCTAACGTCTGGGAAGCAGTTACACTTGAAAACTTAACCTATAGACGGGGGAACGATAGGAGAGGGGAACAAAACAGCATTTTCAGTTGATAAGTAATATTCTTATGCTATAACCAACTGTAAAGTTGAATTTGTTAAATTACAAAATGTTTGCCATAAACTCTAAACGTTCTTTACGATGTGTGACAAAATGTAGTACCATCCATTTAATTAGTATTAAGTATTATAAAGTATTCATTCATGTATCATTCATTCGTATCATTCATGAATTCATTATTTGATAACCCTACTAACTTCATGTCATTCGTGAAGTCATTATTTAAAACTAAACGTTGTAATAAGAGAATCAGTATATTAATAATATATTCTACAGTTTTATTAATAATAAAACTGTCGCGTCGCGCCGCCGCGCCGCAGCCCGTTGCGACGACGCAGCGACTCGCCCCACGATGCGATTTGATGAATCGTCATTATTGATTGCGGCATTAAGTAGTTGTTGCTGTAGACGAAGATAAAGACTGGAGCGTTCAATATACAACAGAATTTTTTATCAAATTCTATTTTATAATCAAGTATATTAGCCTCCCCCCACTCCTAGATTTAACCAGGGACGCCATTTGAGACGGTGGGGGTAGGGGCATGCATTTGTAATTTTACGCGTTAGTATAAAAACTGTAGTAGTCTGTAAAATAAGATAATAATAATGAAAAATCATATCTCAAAAATGTCATCATATAAAGGAAAAATATAAAAATTAATGTGTACTTTCTTTAAAAAATTTTTTTGAGAATTATCCCCCCTCTGCACAAAACTTAAATAACGTTTATAATAGTTTCATTTCAAACGAAGACAAGTTTATTTCGTAATCATTGTGCTTTTATTTAAGTTTTTAGTTTTATTTAATTTCGTAGTTTCCTAATCCTAAGCGACAAAATCGTCACAGATACTTTGTAAATAGGTCGTTGTGTTTTTAGATTGCTTTAATGGCCAGAAAGAGAGAGTTTTATCTTAACCCAGGCAAGAAAGATGACCGTGATGAATGGCTCGCGAATCACTGAGAGAATAATTAAACAATTCGAGTTTAAACAATTGTTTCTTCGAATGATTTCTATTAGTAGATATACTGGTCACATTAGAGGGGAAGGGTGGATAGTAAAATGGAGCGATTCTACTTGTAGATCGAAGGGAGGTTTACTTGTACTTATGTCCTACTTTCTCAATTTAAGAGGTAAGAGAGATGAGTGTATCATTCTCGAATTGCTTCCCTGTAAAAAAATCACCGAGAAAATGGCAATATACGAATTGCTGGGCTTATTTTTGCATTGCATGATTTTTCAAATTTGATGCTCTTGCTACCAGAAGCGGGGTGACTTTTCCGAGTTTCACACAATTTCTGCTAGTAAGACTTAATTATATTAAAATACAAGAAAAGCTCAATGACTAAATTTGAGTGAAATTGTTTAATGATTTTCTGCCGTGACCCTTTCAATAATTTCCCAATCATATTATAAAAGTTGAAACAATTGAAACTGTCAAAAGAAGTTTCATGGAAATAAACAAATTGCAATAAATGCTTTATTCAAATAAAGCAAAAAGTAATTACTTTCCGATAAGTTGACTTAAGTCTTTTTATATCATTTTAACTCGTAAAATCATCGAATAGAAAAATTTAGACGAAAAAGTAATAAATTTCACAATATCTATCCAGGGAGAGGGAATGGCAAAAGGGGTGTGGGGAAGTCAAGATCTGTGGTGTTCTTTCTTGCAAACATTTTCTTTCATAAATCTCGTCCTCAGAGAAAGTAGTACTTCACTGAATGACTGTATACCGAGCAAACAGTAATAAAGAAATGTTTAGACAGAATATCGATTGAAAAACTTTCACAATTATTAATTATTAGGGCTTGGAACAGTGAAGCCATTTAGAGAATCAGAAGATGTGCGTTATTTTACCAACTTTTTTGCAATGTGAAATGTTAACTAATGAATCACTGTTTAATTTCAAAACGTAACCAATTACATTTGATTAACTTTAGAATAATCTTTAATCTTTGTATCGCCATTAATGCGTCTTTTGGTTATTTGTATAATTTAGATAAGAAATAATTTGAGTTGTTATCATTGACTACGACGAGGGAAGTAGGAACCGTATACTTTGAATACTTTGATGTCGGATTTGATATCTCTTTAAAACACAACAGAAAATTAATGCAGTTTTTATCAATTGGGTTATCGAAATTGACCCCTTTAGTAGATATTTGCACAAAATTTAAAATAATTTAGAGAGAGCTAAATTCTCCGATGAAATGCAGAATTATTGTCTTAACTTTTCAAAATTCACTGATTCAATGTTTGTCAATCCATCCAGTCGAGGACAAAGAATAATCGGTCAGACTGAAGATTTAATTTCATCGTCGAATGTGGATCGTTTAGATTTCTTTCTCGATAATATTTTCTCTCAACGGTCAACGAAGCCAACGGACATGCTTATAGATAAGCCTTTATCGGGTGGTGGGGGGGGGTGGGAGGTATTAAGGGGCCCAATTGATTAAGCCTTAAAAAATTAAATAAAAATGGTAAATAATTGGTTATGTGTAAAGATCGAGAGAGGGGATAGATGTCTCAACGATCGGGAGGGGTCGATTTTTAGGGGGCCTCTGATTTTTGAAGAAATTTCGAAGGAAAAAGTTTTTATCTTTTAACAGAGGAATGAATAGGAATTCAAAAGGTTGACATGACAATTACCCGACTGATCTAAAACTTAACAAATTTGAGATAAATATACTAAAAACATATTAAACCAAGTTAAATTGATTTTACAAACGAATATGTTAAACTTTAACATTGAATATTTCTGTATTTGATGATTGTAATAAAAAAAATTAACTGAGACTTTCTATAGTGATTTATATTGTGATTTAATATTTTTGAATTTATTAATCTAGTAAGTATAATTGATAATAGCTGAATGAAATTAGATGCAAAGCTCTCAACACAAATGCTGCATTAACTCAATGATGTAATTATCGTCAAATCTTTATTGTTTCACATGCATGCCAGATGAACGAATAATTTAGTACAAAACTATGGGAATAAACCAATATAGCTTTCACAGTAGTTATACATCCAGTACATATATTATAAGTCTTTATTATTATACTGTGTATATAAAGTATTATATACTATATGTATATGCAGGCGCGGCGCCACGAATTTAAAACTGGGGGGGGGGGCAAAAATCAGTTTGACCCCCCCACTAGGGGGGTCAAACTGATGACCCCCCTAGATTTAATTTTCTCTCTCTCTCACACACTCTCTCTCTCTCTCTCTTTCTCTCTCTCCATCTACAGATCACCTCGTTTCCTGTCTGTCAACAAACATCTATTTGTTCACTGTCTCTCAACTTGTTATCGTTTACTCTCTCTGTCTCTCTCTGTCTCTGTCTCTCTCTCTCTCTCTCTTTCTCTCTCTCCCTCTCTCTCTCTCCCATCTCTCAATTAGCTGCATTCAGAGCGGATCCTGAGGGAAAGTAGGGGCCGCATCCAATGAAGAGTCCAAGAAACTTAGAGTCCCCCTCCCACGGAACTTCTTTTCTTAACACAACTGTCATTAAAAACTATTCGATTGCAAATTTGAAAGATTTAAGAATCAAGAAATAGTCAATGAATAGAGGCAATGTCATCCAGACACTATCATCTGTATGTACAGTTTGTGTCTTTGAATCAAGAAGAATAAATGAATGAATGAATGAAAGAATGAATGAATGAATAAAAAAAGGATGTATTGTCATCATGATAAGGCTCTTTATGAAGATTTTCTTCTTTCCGTCTATTGCAGACAAATGGATGGTAGCAAATGGATGATAGCAAATGGATGGTAGCAAGTGGATGATAGCAAATGGATTCTCTAAATTATTGGCGCATTGCCAATAATTAATATTTACTCTTTAAATATTTGACCTATGTAAAATACAGACCCCAATCTATTAAAAAATCTTAAAATAATTGTAATATCGTATAATCAAAAGAGCTACTGATTCAGATCAATTTAGACCTGCACTCATTTTCCTGTAATAATGGCCGGCTGAGTCAACCGAGAAGATAACCGGAAGTGTAATGCTAGGCATTGCACAACGTTTATCTGGTTTATCATTATTTTTATTGTTATATAATCAATAAAAATGTTAACATCATACGAACACTGATTGTCGATATATAAGATGTACATTTTTTTACCTTGAATCCTTCCCTCAATCTCTCTCACCCCCCCCCCCTCCCAAGCTTCGTATTAAATTATCCGCATCCACGAGACCTTACACCACCCCCTTCTTAAGAACAGACACCCCGTTAATAACACACACTCTCCCTTAATAACACATACTCTCCCTTACTGACACACTCCCTTGCTAGCCCTCCGGTGAATGTGTTCAACAAACAGATGTTTGGTCTCATTTTGGTCACGTAGCGATGAAGATGATCAACTGCAGCAAGGGTTCGTCACAATAACGTGATCACAGCAAAAAAAAACATTTTAATATGCAGCTAGAGCTTTTTCATCAGCAGCAGGACATGTGATTATACTGTAAGCAAGAAGCAGTTGTAAGCCAACAAGAATACACAAAGGCCTATAATTATAATAAAACTTCAACTAAAATTGTGTTTGTGATTATGCAAAGAAATTGCTTTTGCCAAAAAATCAACTTTTGAAGTAAAGTATATTTAACCATCCCTCTCAATATGAATTATGCCAATGACTCAACATATCCCAATTTTCTGGTATTAAACTGTTACAATAAGTATATTTAATATGTCAATTGTTATTAGAGTCAATTGTTATTAGATCTTTACAGGTCTGTGATACACAGCTACTCTGTAGATATAACAAAAATAATATATGATTATAAAATAGAATATATACTTATAACTATATTAATTTTTTTATACCGGCATACTTACGATCTACCTAAATCGACTCTGTGAAAACAGTCATCGATAGCTTTTGTTTAATTTGTTTATTCACCAAACTGCGACAATTAAGCCCAACTGTGTTGATGCGACCTCTGACAAACATTGATCTCGTATTAGTGGAATTTCCTGAAAGCTCAGCGATACTATCTCTACTTCGGGAATTAACTCTCTGCTCCGTCCTATGTACACACTACTACACACACCAGGTCCCACAACAGTACAGCTCTATCCGCCTACGCTCAGCATTTGTCCAAATACTGTTTACACATATCAGTGAAAATTTTGGGGAGAAATGAATCTTCGCAAAAAATACTTCAAGATTTTAAAAGTATGATTAAGATTAATTCTAGGATTACGGTTTGAATTAGAGTTCATCCATAAAAATAACCAGAGAGATTGAAGAAAGTAACTTAGACTAAGGAATTTATCCATTCGTGACAATGATATGGATAATTTTGAGTATTATGAATTATTCTTAATCTAAAATCGTTGTTATTTTACCTAAATATTATTAGAAAATTTATTTAATAGATGATTAAAGGCTGGCTTTCAATCAATCTATCCTCATCAATTATAGAATGATATCGCTTGACTACGAAGATATTAATTTAATTAAGTTCTTAGTATATCAATTAATGGACATAATTATTTAAAATATACAAATTATTATCAAATTTACTTATTATTAGCAATTCTAAATACCTATCACATGTGCATGAACGCGTATAAATGTCATAGTCAGATGAATAATAATATTAATAATAATGACATTTTTTTAATGTTTCCGAGATATTCTGAACCCTATCTTTTCTGACATCTTATTGCTATCATATATTTAAGCATCCCTGCTGTAATACCTCTTTTTCATTTCCCTTGTTTTATGCAGTTCATCCCGCGTGCACTATGAACCGTGCGAACATAAATCAGATATTGATAGACGCCTTAAAGCTCAGAAACAAATAGCACGTTTTATCAGCAACCGAAAAAAGATACTGCATAAATAGCAGTTCAGCGGCCGTATAAGCAACAGGAATAGTTATATTGATGGCTTGTTTTGTTGCTTTTGTTTGTTTGTTTCATAAAATGCTAGAATTTTCTTATTTTGCATGTCTATAGCAACATAATATTGTGAATAAAAAATTATATACACGATCGATTTCAGGTCCCTTGCAAATTATCTCCTAAAGTGTGATTTTCCCATTTTTTCGTAAATAGCTTTTTAGGCTAACTTACATTTTTATGTAACTTTATCGTTAGCAAGTCAGGGATATTCCATGTGGTCTTGGTAATATTTTGATTCGTTGTCGTGGAGCCTCTATAGTGGAGCCTCAACTCTTGACGCTTCTCATAAGGCGTTGACCCATAGATCTGAATCTTCTCTGTCGATTCGATTATAACTCTCTGGCTATATTTAACTATATTTTATATATATTATAACTATATTTTATATGCATTTGCAAAAATGTGATGGCCCAATTTCATCGACTTAAGGCATCATTGATATTGCGACTTATGATTATTGTTGAACTCTTGACGCTTCTCATACAAAACTTAACTACAATAGAATATTTTGACTCCACATATTGGGTCGATGCATTGCATCCTGTTGCTCTTAGACCGCATTGGTCCTGTAGCATTTAGTAGATGAAAAGGCAGTTGAGTCATCACCCAGTGTCCACTAAACACCCGAATGACATCAATTAGTGCCGTCTGACCGTCAAGTCAAAGCAACTCGTCCTTATCTGGTCGATTGAGGAAGATTTGTTGCCGGATGAACGGCTATCGAGTTGCATAAAACGGTCGTTAATAGCACAGCAGTAGAAGCGATTGTATCGACTTTATTTCTACGATTATCTCGAGCAATAATGTGAGAGGTATTAATGCATTGGCAAGTCCCAGCGGACGCGATGGGTAACATTGGATGAATAGAAACATTATCTCTTTCTGATATCACTTAGATGAAGGCTTTGAATTTTATTTCAAATCCAATATCCAAAAAACACGTGAATAAATACGCTAAACAAGTCAGAGAAGTCTTCCATGAGCCTTGGATTATAAGTAATATGCTCTAAAACAGTTTAATTCGACCAATGAACAGGACATAGAAAACTCATTATATATGACAAATAAGTCATTTACTTGTCATTTACATCATACTGTATGACAATTTCATTCTTAAGCTAAATGACTTAGAAAATAAGAAACATAAGCCAAAAACAACAAAGCAAGATTATTTTGAAATAAAAAATTTATAACAAGACATAAGAATTTGTTTATTTGAAAGCTTTCAGATAAATCATATTTTCACAGTTAGGATAAAAGAGTTTAGCTAGTGCATAATGATATTTTGAGGCAACATTTTGCACATAGTGATACTGATTAATGTGAAAATCTATAGATATTTCTAAAGTTACTACTGCAATACTCTGTAAGTTCATAAAAGGCCAATTTTTCTCATAAAAATACTTCAATTTCTACTCTTCTACTTCTCTCACTCCATCGCACATAAAGAAATGATCCAAAATTTCGCGCGACTTCATCACGTGACTGAACTCGCGCCAATATTCTCGTCGAATCACGTCACGCGCCGCATTCCACGCGATAGTTCCGCACGACTTAGCGCGATTGTCCGGACAGATAGTCAACCGGAAGTAGTCCGGTCCCCGGTCCCCGGACCCGAGTCAAACACAATGGACTCGTTTTCGCTACGTCGCATCGGATAGCGAAAGATAGCTAGAGAGAGACTTCTCGACGGAATCCGCAACATTGCTTGATCTATTGGAAATCAATGTCAGTATAATAAAGAGAAAAGTATATTCTATGTATTTTATCATAAAATCCAGCAGCAATTGAATCGTATATTTTATAGTCATTTCAAAAGTTCAGTTCATTTTTTTGCTGTAATTATAATTAGCGGGTGCATAAAGGGTGCATAAAATCCTTTGATTCATGTCTCTTGGATTAGAGCTAATTTCTGATTGGCTCTTTAATTTAATCTGATTGGTGTTTAATGGCTTAATTAAAGTGTAGATGAAAAGACGCTGATCCGTTTCACGACTTTTCGCATACCGACTTTTAGTATAAGATAATTTGTAAGCCGACTATTGTGGTATTACTTTTAGTATACACCGGATTGCTCTTCATTTTCGTAGTATACTCTAACCCTAGTCCTAGACCTAACCCCATCCTTAATCCTCCAACTCTAATCATAACCCAACGTTCCTAACCCTAATATAATTTAAATAAACTAACTGTCGGTTTACGAAAAGCCAAGTGTACTAACAGTCGTAGATGAAAAGTCGGTATATGAATTGTCATAACACTCATTTTCTCATTTTTTCTTTCACTGGGATCCGGTGTCAACGACTCGGTTTTCTGTGCTGGTCAATTATATCTCACGAAGTGGTAAACATGAATTTCTCTTCGCCTTTTGGAGAAATAATTGACGACTATTATGTTCGGATCATATATATCGGTCTAAAAATGCTAAAAATATTCTGGAGGAGGAGTGTTTATGAAAAAAAATATTCGTCAAACCTGTAACTTATTGCCGGAAAACACAGATCATTTAAATTTGATCTTAATAAAATTTTATACTAAATTTTATACTAAATTTTATACTAAATTTATTTGCTTTTGTTTATAATGCATAAAATTAATTGACATAAATACAACCTAGTCGTGTACTGGTTGGGTAAATGCTATTGATCAAATATTGCACATTAATCAGGCAGAGTAGCCAATCACAGTAGAGCTATCACATCACAAATGCCTTAACTATTATACGCTAAGTTTAAACGCAAAATCGATGATTTATCGCTTAGTAAAAAAATAATCAACTGGTTTAGAATTCTCCACTGGGTTTTCTGTGATTTCTATTCAGATCAGAGCTGATCCTGTTATTATGCAATACAGCATCTTTAGTAAGATCGATTCACGCAGGTGGCTCGTGAATTAAAGCTATTGAATAGCCAGACGAGAAACAGTTGAGAGACTGAGTACGATTAGTTCATTTCATTAATGAATCAATTTCTGTTCAGACAATTGATGCGAGAAAATTAATTAAATTTGATTCGTATCTTGCAATAAATACAATAAAATGAGGAAAATAAAGAGCTGTTTAATCAGGCCTAATGGCTTACTGTTTAATTAGGCCTACTGTTTAATTAGGCCTTTGCATGCCTAATGATTTAATTTGTCGAATAAAGAAATTTGAAATAAACTAAATATATAATTAAAATAAAGTATATCTATTAAACGATCCGTGTGACTTATTAATTAATGGCACTTTAATCCACGTGAATTAGCGGGCCTAATTAATGTAATTGAATTTAGGCCTACCTATATTAATATTAAAACACATTAAATGTCTACTTTGTTGGTTAAGCTCTCATAAAGTGCCTAAATCGATCAACTATCCTGACTTCAGTGTCCCACCCGACTTGTATATCATCCTAACGCCCAATCTGGGAAATGACTGAAGATTCACTGTTTTGTTTTCGCGGCGAATTTTTTATTTTTATTCGGGGAGCAATTATTTTATTATCTGTAAAAGAGGAAGATAGTCGTAAAGTGGACATTGTATGAAAGATTTTCTGACTGATTTGATTAGTGATCTACAGGCTGCAAATATTATATTTTTATTTAGGGGGCACTGACGGATGAAGGCATCACTGGGAGCAACTCCCTATATATATTTGTTACTTATTTTCTGCGTAAATTTTAAATTATGAAAACAGACGAAATTTGCTATTTTTGGTCTTGCAAATAGAAATTATAACAATATATAGTTTGATACTTTTCTTTATAAATTGATGTGAATTCAGGCAAAATATAAAGAAAAAAAACATGCACACTGAATCACAGAGGCAAACCATTTTTAAACATATAAGTTAAAATAAAATTGAAATTAAAACAGAAAACAATTCTGTTAATATTAAAAACCGAGCGTTTATTAAAAGTGTGTTATTAAAATTTAACTAAAAACTGACTATTTTTTAGCTGATAGCATTTTAAGATCTAATTAAAAGCGAAAAAAAGAAAGAAAAATCGTTACAAATCAGAGAATGACGAGAATATAATAAAATGAAAGAGAACGAGAATGATATTAGAGCAAAAATCGATGAGAATATAATTCTGTCGATCACTTTATATGAACACCTGCGTAGCTTAACGTCGGTTTTGTTCAACAATTTCATTCAAAAACGCTTCAAGCAACAAAATTTTTATAAGATTTTATTCAAATATATATACAGGGAACGGTTTAAATGGGAGGGGTAAAAAATTAATTACAGTGACAACCCCTACCCCCCTCCCTCATTGAAAAATTAACGTAACCCCTCAGCATTGGGTACGAAACTATACAGCTTAATTATACATAATAGGATTATAATTATAATAATTATTACCAACCTTTAATGTTAAAATCGAAGATGCTGATGAGCAAAAGCAGATCGGCAGATAAACCTTTGGCCATTGTTAATGAAATAATCTCGTAGTATTTAACTTATCACAGAGCTTAAATTTTACTGGTTGCTTGTTTTTAATTCTTTAAAGTCATTCTTATCCTTTTCTGTTGCACACTATTAATTACTACTACTAATTAAAACTAAAGATATATGTAGTCGCTTTGTCGTAAGCTATATTATATACAATTATATTAATAACTTATATTATGAATCACATTGCATCTAAGAAATATAATTCATATGATAAAATAGGCCTATATTATTCTCGAATTACTGGTATACGCGCGAAATACTGAAGAAATTATAGTTTAGTCAATCAGTTCAGAACTTAATCTTAATTTAAAACTCACTATCATTTACCTGACTCTAACCCTACTAATTACCAGAATCATAACTCTAATCAAATCCATGTCAATCCTTTATACGACGCTTATAATCTTATAAACTCTATAATGTCGTTATTTTAAGTAATTATCACGTTTTTATAAGTAATTAAGTGGACCACAATCAGTTTAAAGTTTTGTGATTTCCAGTTTATATACTAAAAGAAGGAAAGTAAAGATTATAACTAAAAGCAGGCGATTTTCTATCGAATACCGAGAAACAGTTAGCATTACTCTCAATTGAAGTTAATTGAACGTTGAGGACTGATATCGAAATACTTCCTCGAATTCTTTCACTCATCAACCGAGTAGTGTTGGAGTCAGTTACAAATCATAGTGAATGGATAGATAGGGACAGAGTCGCTTATACTTATAAAATCACTGATTGTTGATGTAGAAAATATATCTGAATATTATATTTGAATAATATACAATCATTTTTTGATTTAAAAGAAATGTCATCAACTTGAGAAAAAACAGATAGATGGAAGGATTGTTACAAAAACATTTTAAAATATTTTTGTAAGACAAAACTTTATTACAGATGTGTTTACAAGTAAAAACAGAGTAAACTAACGTTTTTACATTCTAATATAATTCGATTATTCAATTTGTTTTCTATTTTTACATTTTGCTTGTTCTGTGTTATTTAAGATTTTGTTCAACTTTTGTTGTTTTCAAGCAAAAGTTAATACCAAAATGTATATAAATTCATTTTTGTAATTCTAGAGGGAGCGGATCGATTCCCATCCCTCCCGGAGTCTGTTCCCAAGGATCTCACTCCATAAACTGCATGTTCTGAGTCCGATGAAGCCATGGATCGCTATAGTTTATAGTCCTGTAGGACCAGAGGATACCAAGCACAGGATTAGGACTATGGAAAGATAAATAGATAAAATGCATGAGAAAACGTCTTACTATATATCAGAGCAATAGAGGTCTATAACGCAGACCAAAATAAAGAAGCAGGGTTTGTAGGGGGCGGTGCGAAATAATTTCAAATAGGGGAGGCATTTAAACAATGTTCCCAGAGGGGAAATTTGGGCTCAAATAAATTTGATCACTTTTTACATATTTGTTAAATTGCTCAAAGAAAATTGTTTGAAGCTGATAGATCGGTCTCATGCCTGCTAATATTTCAAGAATTACTGCAAGCCTAGGCCTATACTGTAGTATTATAATACTCAACATTTCAAGTTACGATTTGTTCATTTTTCTTACGAAATTATTCTCTTGGTATATATTTACCAAATTTTTTTTTTATCTAAATTTTATTCCAATTATTAACTGGAAATTATCGTTAATAATTAATTGATATCGATTAATTTAAATTATAGGTCTCTAGGCCTACACATATATCATCTTATAAGCTGATAACATTCAATCATTAACAATAGACTAAATAATGAAGTAGACCTTTACACAAACTTACTTTACTAAATTATTTTCATAAGATAATCTTACAAATTAGATATATATCCTGATATATGCCTACAGTATTTGACAATAAACATTATAACGCCTATATATAATATTACGAATATTGCTAATGATTAAAGTCAATTTCGTATAATTTCTTGCATACACTCGAATCTATCATCATCGTTGCCATTTAATCGTACACTCATCACTCAACGGTGCACTCATCGTTCAATGCTTCATTCATCACTCATTCACTTATCACTCAACGGTTCACTCATCACTCAATGATGGTGCATAACATTATGACTATGCACTCAATTCATCACTTTGCACTCAATTTCTAAACAAAGCTAGATATCAATGAAATAACTTCAAACCGAGAGATAATTCAACTATTCTCTACAATTATTGCTTTCAAATAAAATCCATTTAAAGTAAAACCAATTTGATTGGTTTTACTTTAAATGGATTTAAAGTAAAATCAATTAAAATCCCTATAGGTCAAAAATATAGTAAAAATTCAAATTCGATTATGTCAATAGATTAATTATTATGCTGTAATATATATAAGCCTAAATATTTATCATTAATTTTGTGTACGCTCCAAAAAAACTGTACAATGCTTTATATTTATGTCTAATCATTATATTTGTATCCTAAATAATATAATGATTATGTCTAATCAATATATTCTACAGTTTGTATGGAATATGGAACACAGAATATGGAGCAATGATATACGAGATTATAATGATACTAGGTCCTTTGTCAAATACAGAATTTATTTAATGAATTCATCATAATGCTTTTATTGTCTTTCTAATTCACATTCAGTTCTGCTTATTATAGAAGTTTAATGTAATCAATAATTCATCAATGAAACTGACTGCAAAAGCATTAATGATACAGTTAGTATTATTGTAATATCAATATCATTGCTACAACACCTACATTCAGAGCCTAACTAAGGCCTTGGCTGCAGACTAGCCAACTGCCTAGGGCCCGAAAATATCTAGCAATTTGATTTGTGTTTGCATCATTTTCAGCTCCATCTGAAAACTAAAGAAACTGAACATTTGTCCTCACCAGAAGACATGTACATATTTATTCATTCTATCATTGACCCTATATAGAGGTCATTGACCCGCGATAAAGGTAATTGACCCGATATAGATGTCATTGACCCGTTGCAGAGATCAATTGACCCGATACAGAGATCATTGACCCGCTATAGAGGTCATTGACCCGCTATCGAGGTCATTGACCCGCAAAAGAGGTCATTGATCCGCTACAGAGGTTATTGACCCGCTACAGAGGTCATTGACCCGTTATAAAGGTCATTGACCCGCTACAGAGGTAATTGACCCGATACAGAGATCATTGACCCGCTATAGATGTCATTGACCCGCTACATAGGTCATTGACCGCTTCAAAGATCATTGACCCGTTACAGATGTCATTGACCCGATATAGAGTTCATTGACTCGCTATAGATGTCATGAACTCACGGTAGAGGTGTAGAGGTAATTGACCCGCTATAGAGGTAATTGACCCGCTACAGGGGTCATTGACCGGCTATAGAGATTATTGACCAGATATAGAGATCAATGCCCGCTATTGAGGTCATTAACCCGCTATAATGGTCATTGACCCTCCATAGAATTTATTGACCCGCTATAAAGGTCATTGACCCGCTCTAGAGGTCTTTAATTGACCCGATATAGAGGTCATTTAAGTTTCATAATCATATACTAAAAGGCTACATTTCCAAATCTATAAATTGCTTTGAGGCTCTGCCTTATTTTACCAATGAGCAACGCAAGTGGTGAACGTTCATTTTCAGATTTAAAAAAGGGTAAAAAAAAACTATTTGAGAAGTTTTCCAAGTCAACAAAATTTGATCAGTTTATCAATTATAATTATAATATACATTGAACAAACAATGCTCAGAGACATAAATTACGATGCAATTATCAATGAATTTAGTCAAAATAAATGAGACACCAAGAAATATTAACTAGAAAAGAAGAATTAAGTAGAATTATCCGGTGCAATTAATAAGACTTAAAATTAAGGGACTTAAAATATAATGCCTATTATTAGGCTTATAATGTCCAGCTCTCTATAAATATATAGTCCTATATTTAGGCCCATCTACTCGACTATATGAACCCTAAATCCTTTAATAGATCCGGACCACAAATTTGGATTATCCCAAATGGAATCCTCGATCTAGATCCTAAATAAAATTTAAAAACTGCTATTGAAATCAAAATGCGTCAATTTTCACTAACCCGGGAAATGTACGTACGACATTCCCTCCGGGGAAAAATTTTCATGGAACATTTGCTTATATTATATCGTTTCATTTATTTATTTATTGCTAATTTATTGAGTTATTATTTCTAAAATAAACCAGTGAAAAGTAGACCATTTCAGAAATTTCAAACGGGGGGCAAATTCTCAACTTTTCAATTTTTTATCACATTTCCAAATCCGGTCTAGTTTTATTATTTTGCATCCTTGTCAAAAAAATCCTAATTTTTTTCTTTAAATAATTAGGCGACGAGGGAAGTGAACCGGATGTGGAATTAGGGCATTGTGTGGTGTTATTTAGCGATGGCAAGGGAATACGATCATTTATTTAAACTTCTCATCATTGGAGACAGCGGTGAGATTAGGACGGGGGCGGGACAGGGGGCTGGGGATTTGATTCTGCAGACATTTTAGTATTTTTAGATTTATTAAATAATCGAGGCTATTTTTAGCTATTGATAATTGCAGATATTATGTGTTTTAGTGTTAAAAGAATAAAAATTTGTCTTAGAATTCTATCGTATTACTTGTATTCAAATGATTTTTTTTTGTATTATTATAGGGGTTGGAAAAAGTAGTTTATTGTTACGATTCGCTGATAATACTTTTACAGGTAAGCTATTATAGTATTGACTAGGCTTTATTGATTAATTGTGCTGTCTTAAGTAACTTTAGTAAAATTTATATAAGAACAGCGTCTTTAATAAGCTTAACCCTTTTCTGTGATTGGTCGATCGGATCACGTGACTAAAGTAAAATGATAATTTGTGCAATGCTTCTTCGCTGAATTTGTCAGCTTATCTAAAATCTCTTATCTGATATCTCTCTTATCGAAAATATTTCTCTTTTGTAAATCCTGTTTTATACATAATCCATTATTGCTTATCTGTATCCGCTTCTCTTTAATTCTTATGCAAATACCTTATATCTCTTGTGTCTTATTTGTGTTCATTATCTTTCTTTGAAAGTTTTTTCTAATCTGACTCTAGTTATCTTATCTTATCTTAGCAATCTAGCAGTCTTATCTCATTTTTCAATCTGTAGATAGGCCTATCGATTTATCTATTTATCTGTAGATAAAATCTATCTATCTATCTGTCTGTCTGTCTGTCTGTCTGTCTGTCTGTCTACCTATCTATTTATCTCTGCTGTGATGTAGGTACGTATATAACGACTATCGGTGTAGATTTTAAGATCAGAACGATCACAGTGGAGGGAGAGAAAGTAAAGCTACAAATATGGGACACAGCGGGACAGGAGAGATTCAGAACAATCACTTCTACGTGAGTCATCCAACATCACTTCATAAGTGATTAAGTGATTAGTGCGTTGGACTTAAAATATTGGGTTCTGAGTTAGATTTATACTAACTTGCTGCACCCTTTAGCAAGGTGTGTAATTGGATTAGATTGAATATATTGCCATGGAATTGTATGTATATTCTGTGTACTTGTTTGTAAGTAGTATAGAGGTACTTACGTAGTACTTGTTGTATGCTTTCTATATACTTATTTACAGGTACTATGGATGTACTTACGTAGTACTTGAGTACTTTCTCTTTACTTGTTTAAAGATACTGTAGAGGCACTCATTGAGTACTTGTTGTCTACTTTCTGTGTACTTGTTTGCAGGTACTATAGAGGTACTCATGGAGTACTCGTTGTATACGATGTCACAAGCGGTGAATCATTTGCTAACGTTAAGCGTTGGTTGCATGAAATAGATCAGAATTGTGATGTAGTTAACAGAGTACTGGGTAACGTCTAAGTGCTTATTATTTGCAATTAATTAAAGTTTTAAATGCTTAATTTACTCCGTAATTAATGATCTGTAGATATTTAAAATCAAATTTTGATATTAATTTTCGACATAAATGATTTGTAGTTGAAAATGACTCATTAATGGCAGATTCTTTACGTATAGATTTCTTCAAATGAAACTGGTTAAATCACGCAAAGCTTTTACATTTTACTAGCACTACATTACTATAATCAGATGACATCGTGGTCCAATGAAACATCTGCAATAACCGCGCGTCTTGCACTTTTTAACCAGAGTCTAACATAAAATGACTTTTTTACTGAAATACACGATAAATAGGTTTTATTTCTTTGTTCAGTTGGTAACAAAGACGATGACCCGGGTAGGAAGGTAGTACTGACAAAGGACGCTCAGTTATTCGCTAATCAGATCGGAGTCCAGTTATTCGAGACGAGCGCTAAAGACGATAAAAATGTTGAACAGGTCAGGCATCAAAGTTTCCGTACGTTTAATTTAGTATTACTTAAATTAATATTAAATTTAATGCTAGATTTAATAATATCTATTTTAAATTGTAAACTACTGTTGGTATTTTTTTGTTTTCTTTTTAAATAAGTATTAGTTAATTCATTAGCTGTTAGACTAGATTAAATTTAAAATTTTAGTTTTTTTAGTATGAACTTTTATAGATCCTGAAATTGAACATTTACAGATATTACTCTAGCCTTTATATGCTGTATATATAGTGACTCAATCGAATCTATATTAATTGCAAATTATAATATCCTGATAAGGAATTGTACTGGTTCTGATTGTAATAAATGATATGTTCATGTGTATTTGTGAATGTATGCCTGCTTTGCTGTCTTTGTGTGTGTGTTTATGTGTTTGTTAATTTTGAGCTTTTGTATTAATTGCAGTAATTTGAATTTTGAATACATTAAAAGTTTTCTCTCTATCTGTGTTTCTCTTTCTCTCTCTCTCTCTCTCTCTCTCTCTCTCTCTCTCACTCTCTCTCTCTCTCTCTCTCTCTCTCTCTCACACTTTCTTTCTGTTGATTGTCAACTGTTAATATCTATTGGCAACATTTAATCCAGTTTTCAGTTTTTGGTAAATTTTTAAATCCTTTATAATTCGTGCTAAGTGTGTCTAACTTACAACTTGAATGTCTCTCTTTCATAGTCTGCTGAAGGCTATCAAATAAACTAATGCACACTCTATCAATTACTTCAATTTTATTCTCAATTGATCATTATTAAATTAATTTTAATTAATTAATTAAAAAAATTATTAAATATTATTATCATTGTAATAATTCATGCTAGGATATTTATTGTGAGAAGACAAAATTCCCAGATATTGAGCACTGTACAAAATAGACACATTTGTGCTGATGTGACGTTAAATCATATGCTCATTATCTACACAACTAATTAGACACATTTGTGCTGATGTGACATTAAAAACAATGAACTCTTTCCTTTTCTTGCAGATGTTTAAAGCTATCACAGAGCTTGTTTTAAAAAGTAAACGAGAACAACAAACGCGTTTACAACAAACGCCAAACGACACCGTCAAGGTCGGAGGTCAAGGATCGCGGGGGTCAGGGGGTCGCAAGAAAAACTGCTGCTGATGTCATTACGATGATGTCATCTAGTAGATTTGCTGCACCCTTTAGTAAGGCGGTTGTTTATAAGAAGCATAAAATGTAGTACGTTTTGTTTGTTATTCTTAGGGTTAGGTTCTGGGTTAGGGTTAAGTTTACAGTTAGTTAGGATTTGGATTGAAGTTAATGTTAGGGTTAAGTTTATGGTTAGTTAGGATTAGGATTGAAATTACTGTTAGAGTTGGGGCTAAGGTTAATGTTATTTAGGGTTAGGGTTGTACATGACTTGACAGCTCTGTTTGACATTTTGTTGCAATAGTAAAATGGATAATTTTTTAATTTCATTATTCTAAATAGAATTGTTAAATATTCAGGCGTCTTATTTAATAATATGCAGAAATTATAATATTTGCTGCCCCCTTTAGATATGTGGTGATTCAGTGTCAATTTATTGCACATTGTTGCAACATTTTGCAACAGCTTTTTTATATCTTTCTGGATTAAATGACATTATTTTCCAATTATTAAATGGATATAAGTTCTCAAATTATTTTCATTGATAGATTTATAAATGTATTATTTACGCCGACTATGATTAGGGTTAGGGTTTGAAGGGATTAGGGTTAGGATCTTTGGCAATATATTCGGAATAGATAATCTGTCTGTAAACGAAAAGTCTTTATACTAAAAGTTATGGAATGATATACATATGCACAACTACCAGTGTATATACGGTATATTATATTTTGTATGTATTTGGTGGTATATGCTTTATACATTTATTCATCTGTACATTTATATATATATATATTCATTTTTTATTTGGCTACTTGTGTACATTTTATATCATGCCCCGACAAAACGGCCCCAACAAACCAACTCATTTTAGTGTTAGGGGTTGAGTTAGCATATGGGTTAGGATTCGTGTTGGTGCTATGGTTAAGTTTAGTGTTGATTAGAGTTATTAAATGAATTAATCAGGCTGTATATCGGGTTAATGTATTCGAGGCCTCTTTGTCTGGTTAATGTATTTGGGGCCTTTTTGTTGGGGTATCATTTTATATATATGCACAATTTGCATAAAGTTGATGATTTCATAAATTATTTCATTTAGTGCATATACAGTATGATGCTCTATATAAAAATCTATATATTTCTATTTTAATTCGAATTTATTATATTATAGAAAATTTTTAACTGATTGTTAAGTTTTGAGAGAAAAATTGATAAATTAAGTTCAAAGTTTTGATTACCATTTGAGAACTGTAGGTCAATATTTGTCTGGCGATTTAATAATCTTACTAAAGGATGCAGCAAGTTGTAGAGTTTTATGAGTCTCAAACTCGGGAACCTGTGGTTCTGACTCGGGGTATTCTACTACTTAACCATCAAGCTAATGGTTACAGTAGTAAATATTTATAATTTATAGAATCTTATAATTTTATATATAAAATTGAAGCAATTTGTGATTTGGTTAAATGGAATTTTATTAGATTATTTTCTTATTTGAAACAATCTATTTAATCTAAATGTCGACAATCTTAAAGTAGCAGTTTTATGACATCAACTTTCACTCATCACTTGTTTTTCCAACAATTTACAGTCAATTACAGTTACATTATCGTTGAATTTTGATCATTTTTCCGTATAACTAAAGCATTGTCTGTCATTTTTTGTGCTGATGTGACTTTAGAAACCAACCAACTGATTATTTTTCATTCCTTGCCTGTCGGTTATATGCGTGTGTGTAGATTAGATTATTATATAAACTATAATTTGTTCACATTTCTGATTTGTCTCAGTAATACAGTCCAGTTTTATATTTGACGCTTTAAGTCAATTCTTTCTTTTTGTATCATTTGATATGAAATAAAAGAATTATTTTTATTATTTTAGTTATTATTTTGTCGCTTTTTACACATTCACCCTAATTAGATGACATCATGGTCCAATGAAATAAATAATCGTTACTTATATGATCTTTAATTTGAATAAAATTAAATAATATAATTTTATTAATGTTTTTCATATAAGTATGTTTTTGTTATATAATCATAGATTGAAGATTTCCTTTTGTTAAATATAAATCCAGATCTTTTTTCTTTTTTGTTTAGATCTCGTTTCATTTTCATTTTTCTTCGATCTTAAATCACAACATTATATATAATTACAATTAATATATAATTAAAATATAATATATATTATATATATTAGTTATATATAATTTAGAAATATAATACAGAATATAATGCTACATCTAATAAGAGATCTAAGTTGCAAAGCTTTATACAGGAGCTACATTAAAACATTGCCCAGAAAATATTACAAAAAATGATATTTTTTTAATTGTTCTAATTTTTTGTACCATTGCAAAAACTAGCGATCCCGCGATGTAGGCCCACCAGAGGGGGTCTACAAGGGACATTGGCCCCTCCCTCCCCCCCCATATAAATTGATCCTTCCCATCATATTAAATGTGTACTTAAATCAGAAAGTAGATTGTATTGTTTCCATATTGTTCACTAAATTAACTGTTGATATAACTGCAAGTTCACACTCATCATCTTTCTTCTACAGAACAAAATAAATAAAGCTTTTATTATTCAGTTATTTAATATATATTTGTGTTATTTCAGGGTAGTTCTAAGTTACAATTTACAAAACTTGAATGAATTAAATATTGAATAAGAAGAATAATAATAGTTCTTGTTAAATTTATCAAATTAGGCCTAATGCAGCAAAAACATAATCTAATTAAAATCCTAGTAAATCTATATTTTACAAAAAAATGTGATGATTAGAAAGTTGAACAGAGCTGTTAAATTTAGCTGATCTAAAAATAGAACTAAATTACTGTATTAGGGTTAGAGTTTAACGTTCGATTAGGATTATATGGCTAAGTCTAACCCTAATGCTAACCCTGGTCCTAAATCTAAACCATAACTTATTATTTTTTTATCATCTTTCTATATTTAGATACACTAACATAAATCCATTAGCGAATGTAAATAAGCATACCGGGGTCCAAGTGTGTGGTAAAATGGTATCCACCGTGTAGGGGTTATCATTAATATTCTCAGGGGGCGGTTCCTTGGGCCAGACGACAAAGAGAATAATCAGCAGGACTACCCAGGCCACTGCGACAATGATGGGCACGCCAATGTTGACCCAGTCAGGCCAACAGTCCGGCCTAGAACTGTCCTTCCCCCCACAGTCGTACTGAAAAAAAAATAATGAAAAAAACTATACCTTATATTCTAAAGTATTATAGTTTCTTTTCATTACTTCTTATAAACTTTATAAGAAGTAATGAAAAGAAACAATGCTTTATAAAAAATAAGAAAAGCAAACTATACTTAAATTTTATAAGAAGAAAACTTTTGATTGCTTCTTGAAAAGTATAACGCCTTTTCACTAAAAATAAGTTATACTTTATAATAATTAGCTTGCAAATTAAGATCATAAGATGGATGAAATTAAGGCAAATGATTTAAGCAATTGAATTTAATTAAAGAAATTGATTGTGACGTCTAGCGAATTCAATGACTGTAAAGTAAGCTGACCCGTTCTGACGGGCGGAGTCCCGCGTACTAGCTACCGTAGGCCCTATGCTAGGATAAGTGAATAAGTGATATTACGGTAATTAAGGTTACTATATGCAGCAAGTTTTGCATAAATAATGTATATATGCAAGCCTAATCATATGTATTACTTTAATAGTATACTATATACTATTAAGCAGACTGTCATGCGTTTCTAATCGATTCATGTCATTAGACACAGTATAATAGCATTTTTTAATTCGACACGGGACTACCATATCGTGTTTGAAAGATTTCAGTAATATTAACCTAATGAATAACACAGGATTTTTGCCGGAGAGATTTGAGAAGTATAGAATATAATATAATGGTCCTGTTATATGCAGCAAAGTGCACATTCTATAAACAAACATTGTACTAAATATTTGGTATGGGGTTTCATTTCTTTTTTAATTGCCCTTGCTCTCTTGGTAAAATTTACAGTATAGTCTTACTAAAAAAAAATTAAAACTTTCTATACTGTACACTGTTGCAGTACACATCAAACAGTTCATTCCATTTACAATGAGATGATGCTTAACCCTCAGAGGCTTAAGCCTACCCTTAGCCTCAAAGCTATTAACAATGCTTAAAGTTTTCATATTGTTTTTTATAAGATTTCAATAAATTCCATTGCCTGATAAAATTATAATTAGCAATTCATTATAACTTTATAATAAGTTATTTATTGACTAACCTCTGTAGGCGCCATGTGATTAATTCAAATTTCGACTTATATAGAATAAAATTATGCCTATACAACAAATACTATAGGCCCATTGTAATAGATTATAGCATTTTTATCTATATACTGAATCTTTCAATTACACATTAATTGCTATAATGTTTGCTATAATTTAATAAACAGCACAAAAATGCTTTATTGTAACAATTTATAAATAATAATCGCTTCATTAATTATAACATCGACTAATTAATTACTGTATGTTAATTAATGAACCTAAAATATTCATACACGTTTTGTAGTTAGAAAAGGTCAAAGTTCTTATTAATGATCTTTCAATTAGTCTATTAGCAATTAATCTATGTTGTAAATCACTATAAAGTGTATTGAAATATCGTAATCGGAACATTAGCAAAGCTCGCGAACATAGTAATCGCAGCGTAGCCAGGATTTAAGAATGTGGGGGTGGAATTTGTGTGCAGCTTATATTCATTTTTTCCCCACAAAGTCATGTGTTAATTTTTTCTATTTTGTACATTTTTCAAAATTTCATTCCTTTCATGTTTCAACGAGGAGGAAGGGTTAACCCTCAAATCTCTAACAACACCGCTTTATTATCCGCTTATATTTTGTATTCACTTAAAACATGATTTAATTTTCATTGGGGGGGTTACAACCACCACCCCCCCCCCTCGTGCTTACTACTATAATGAATTGATGATATATTAGTTAATTTTAAATCATAGATCACATTATTAGATCTCGATATTTATTGCGGGAGACTTTACTGAACTTTGATCACATTATGATTAACCTAATAAAAGTTCACGGTCAATTAATTGTTAGATAGAAGTAAATAATCTGAATTAATGATAGGCCTAGTTAACTAGGCCTGTCATTAATTCAGATTATTTAACCCTAATTAGGCTAATATATATGCCTACTGCCGAGCTGTAATTATGATAGAGACGCCTAATTGGCGTAGGCCTACAGTCCTAGCACCCCATATACACGCATTTGCATGGATTTAAGGATTTTGAATTAGCTTTTTAAAATTAAACTGTATTTGTAATTTGTATGGAACCTATAATGCAATAATCCATATGGTTATAATTTATAAATTATAACCATATGGATTATTGCATGATATGTTCCATAAAATTGTACAAGAAATTGATTGAAATATACAATATATTAGCATCATTAAATCATTACATTTTGCATGAAAATAGACCTAACTAGGATTATAAACTTATATTGTGTATATGTTTAGTTTTATAAAGACAAAAATTCCAATTGCTTAAGTTAGGGGGACCCCCTCAATCAAAAATGAACAAAACAAATATAATTTTTTAATATTCAGTATTAGTATTTAAATTATGGTTGTCATGCCATCTTGCGAATGAATATTTAAAAATATGCTTAGTTACAAATTTTAATAAAATTTCATTTTAAAATCTACTAAACGTTTAAATCGTAATAAAACGGAATATATTCACAATAATATGCAATAATTCTAATTAGATAAGAAATCACAAAACTTTACATTAGAAATTTTAAACAAATAAATGAAAAAATAAAATCATTTAAAAATTTGCATGTTGCAAACTTTTCGATAAATCAATTGACATTGTCCCAAAGCTGCTGAAACTACAAAATTATACATATCCTACCACATACCATACTTTTTGACCTTAATTATTTATTTTAATGCGGCTGCAGTTTTTGATTTTATGGATGAGATTTGTACATTTGCGATTTCGAGATAACAATATTGATGTTTATCTTAATTTTGTAAATAAATATTTTTTGCCTAATTTATGATTTATTTAATTTAAAACATTTCCCCCGTCATTAAATATTAAATATATAGAAATCTATACGTCCAGACGTATTTATAGTGGTTAATTTATGATTAAGCAACGAGCTACATATTATTAGCGTTTTTAATTAGCTGTTTTAAAGCGTTATTATAAAAATTCAGTGTTTTTGGTGTCTTATTCGGTTTTATACCTTGTTAATTTTAAGGAATCTAATTTGAACATGACTTACTGTATACAATATATATATTGTAGAATTATATCGTTTAGTTAATATACCAAATTAGTCATGAAGTTACATTGTTAAGTTGATCTGCTATATTAGTCATTCTGGTAAAATTCTTTTTATGAAGATATATTTCGTACTTTTTATATGAAATAAATAAATATCCTTTCAATATTAACAGAATCTACGAATTATTATCAGTCTTAAAATCTTAAATATTTGTTTTAAAGAAAACTGACAAGATTTAGATAACATTGACTGAGACTAACGCGCTATTTATATGGTGACGCGCTCTGGTGACAGATACTTTGCAGCGACATCATGGGTTGCGTTTTCTCTCATCGTAATGAACAACAGCGGCATTCAGCGGCTGCGGAACAGAAGATGGCTAAAGCCGCTAGAAAGTTTTCTTGGTTTGTCTTCTGTCATTTAACATCGGATAATTTGCTGAATGAGAAAATGCAGATTTTGTATAAATGCGAAATTTTAAGCATATTAGAAGCGTATGAAATTTTCAAACGAAATTTGTGTGAAAGTTTTTTATTTAGTTTCTTAAACTGAAACTTTACTTTTACGTTTTTTACTAGAAAGGTTTATTTTTGATCTTGCCCCCCACCCTCCCTCTCTCTCCCTTCCTCTCTCCCTCCCAAAAACTCGTTGGTTGGTATTTTCAATCATCACTTGCTTTCTTCACTCATCACTTGCTTTCTTCACTCATCACTTGCTTTCTTCACTCATCACTTGCTTTCTTCACTCATCACTTGCTTTCTT
>JAQIXG010000615.1:0-29712 GCA_034700105.1 Oconnorella tubifera
TACCTACCTACCTACCTACCTACCTACCTACCTACCTACCTACCTAAATACTTAGCAACCTCCTACGCACCTACCTACCTACCTACAAAAGTACCGACCTACCTACCTGCCTACTTACCAAACAATCCGTAAATTTAACTACAACATAAAAAATCTTTTTTAAAAATCTCATCGTTTCATCTTTATGTCAAATAAAATCATTTTCAGTTAAAAGTTTCATTTTTCTACCTAAACAAGTTCTTCCGTTATCAGAAAGTCTGTAACCCGCAGGACAGGAGCAGTAGAAACTTCCCGGTATATTTATACAAGTGTGTTGACATCTCTCCAAAGATAATGAACATTCATCTATATCTGCAGATATAGATAAATATGGATAGATAGATAGAGAGAGATAAATGGAGAGAGATAGATAACTAGAGAGAGATAAGTACAGATAGTATACATTCAACAATAAAATTGAGAAATAGATATATAGATAATACAGATGGTATACATTGCCTTACAAATCTATAAAAGCATACCCTACATACCTACAAAAGCATGACCTACATACCTACACAAACATACCCTACATACCTACAAAGCTTGCTCTACATACCTATAAAAGCATGCCCTACATCCTACACAAGCTTGCCCTACATACCTACATAAGCTTACCCTACATACCTACAAAAACTTGCCCTACATACCTACATAAGCTTGCCGTACATACCTACACAATCTTTTCCTACATACCTACACAAGCTTGCCCTACTGATTGATATCCCTTAAGACAGCTACAAGAATAAGCTCCGATTGAATTGACGCAGATCTGATCAGACCGACATTTATGCGCGTCTAACTTGCATTCATTTATATCTAAATATAGCAAATTGTTCGCCGTTTAGAAAATAGTAAAAAAATATTTTTAAATAGTTTAAAAAACAGATGAATAAGTTTTGATTGGTGGGGAAGAATGACAAGTTCTGTGAAACAGTCGACTCTGCGTTTAGGACAGTTGGCTTATGTTGACTTTAAGTGACTTTAAGCGACTTGACTTTAAATGACTTTATGTGACTTTAAATGGCTTTATTTGACTTTAAGTGACTCTAAGTCTTATCTTCTTCTTCTTTCAGACATATAAAAAAAAAATAATAATAAACAAACCATGACGTCACAACACTGACACATCTTAGAGACAAATATTGACAACTTTTGTGCAGTAAATTCTCAAGTAAACCAACCTATACAAACATGTGCTCCTGAAAGTTTGAACCCAGCTAAGCAGTCGCATCTAAAACTACCGAGTGTGTTGTGACAGACATGCGAACATCTGGGATTCTTTGAATTGCATTCATCTATGTCTGAATAAAAACAAACTGAATGAATACTAACAGAATATAACAACTTAAGAAATATGGAAGGGGAAAGGGGAGAGGGGGGGATGGTAAATAAAAAATAATAATATTAGAGCATACCGGAACACCTGGCGCGCCCAGGTGTCACAACAAGTCTGTACCCCGCTCTACAAGTGCACTGGTAGCTTCCTTTTGTGTTGATACAATCCTGATCACATTTATGCTGCAGTGTAACGCATTCATCTATATCTGTTTAAAACAACGACTGTTTATTTGTTTGTTATTTAAAGTCACATCAGCACAATTGATTGTCATCTACCGTCTACGTCTGTTTAAAACAACGACTGTTTATTTGTTTATTATCTAACGTCACATCAGCACAATTTTAAGTGATAATTCAGTAAATTAGATATGTCGAAATGAATTTATATACTTAAAAGTATATTAATATTTACTTTTTTATCATTTATTTATATTATCATAAACATTTTAATCGACTTTCTTAGTTTAAAAGAAGAAAAACAAAAGTAAACAAACCGTAACAAAATAAAAAAATAAAAAAATCATCTAACCCTCACAAATGACACCGTTTGACGCGCTTCGTTTATAACCCAACTGACATTTTGCGACGCATTGATACGACCCGATTGTGTTGACACAATCTTTGAAAGATTTATGACATTCTGACACTTGTGCCTGACACTCATCTATGTCTAAATAACATGTCTTAAAAGCTATCATATTTGCATAAATTTGCATAATTATTTGCATAATTGAGTTATTAAAATAAGCTATTTTCAATCAACTGTCACAGTGAAGTTAAGTTTAACGTCATGTATTACCGTACTTTAACGATGTCTCAGAAGTAGCTATCAATTTAAGCGTCTTACTAAAGGGTGCAGCATTGTATTAAAATACATTACATTTAATTGCATCACATTGCATCTAAATACTTTACATTTAATCGCATTATATTTCATGTAATTAAGTTAAGTTTAACGTCATATATTACCGTATTTTAACGATGTCTCAAACGTAGCTATCAATTTAATCACCTTACTAAAGGGTGCAGCAAGTTTGAGAAATAGTGAGCTTTCCGGGATTCGAACCTGGACCAGTAGCGTCCGAGTCCGGTACTCTAACTCTCTAACTTCTCTAACGAGCCTTGACTTTGGTGATGACGAGCCTGTCATCACCAAATCTTAATTAAATTTTTCCCAAATTTCACTATTGCACAGAAAATTGCACTTCGCAGTAAATAAAAGAGTAAATTATTAAATTACATCAATCAAATATGAACTGGCCGGGTGGTAATTAGAGAAATTAGATTTTTATGCAAATTTCAAACCTTTGCATATTTTTCCGTTTGTCGAGAGGGACATTCCGGGGGGGCAGGAGCAGCGGTAACTGCCCGGAGTGTTTAGACAAAAGTGCGAACAGAAACTGATGACGTCATTGCATTCATTGTAGTCTATATATATAGAGAGATTAAAGCAGTTAGAGAGAGAGAGAGGGGGAGAGAGAGAGAGGGAGAGCGAGAGAGAGAGAGAGTGAGAGAGAGAGAGAGGGAGAGAGAGAGAGTGAGAGAGAGAGAGAGTGAGAGAGAAAAATTAATAAAAATTAATTGAATGAATATCAGATGGACTGACCAGATGACAGATTATAATCAGACAGACTTGCTAACTGATAGACAGACATACAGAGAGAGAGACAGATAACTTAGTTAGTTATCTGTCGTTAGTGTCTATATAACTCACTAACTGAGTGAGTTATATAGACAGAATGACTAATCGACTGAATGACAGACAGACAGATAGACAGACAGATAGACAGAGATATAAACAGACTTGTAAAATACGTTTCCAATAAGTTATAAACTGAAAATCTAGAACGACGAATACAAATTGAATAAAATGAATATATATTGAATACTGAACCCTGACAATAAGTCCCATTGGGCTCATCAGTCTGTAGAGTAAACCCTTGGGGGCACTCATTACTGGGCTCACCTAAAAAATGACAAAATACAAAATAAAATCATCATAATTTTTGCAATTTAAAATAAAATCAATTTTAATTCGATTTTAATATACTAACTTATGTATTACTCATAAAGTACTCAAAATAAAGTACTAGATAAAGTACTAGATAAAGTACTAGATAAAGTACTAGATAAAGTACTAGATAAAGTACTAGATAAAGTACTAACCCTTGTTAATAGACGTAGTCAATTGATAGCGTAAAATATCTTCGCTGATATCGATATCAACGAACAGATCCTCTGCCCTTAGTCTCTGGACCAAGTAAGGCATGCGTCCGAGTGATGGATCGTAGGTGATGGAGTGATTCCAAGCGTACGGCAGGACGTGTCCATCCATCCGAAGAAGTTGGGATGAATAGCCATAGATTGATCCTGAAAAAGTTGTGATGAATAAGAGTAAATTCATCCTAAAATATTTGTTATGGATAAGAGTAAATTCATCCTAAAATATTTGTGATGGATAAGAGTAAATTCATCCTAAAATGTTTGTGATGGATAAGAGTAAATTCATCCTAAAATGTTTGTGATGGATAAGAGTAAATTCAACCTAAACATTTATATTATTTGAGATTATTCTGTCATTTAATAATCTCAAAGATTCTAGCCGCAATCCTAACCCTATAAAAACTGACTAACTATAAGTTAATGTCTAACCCTAACCCTAACCGTGCAAATGAAGGTTAATATAAAAAACTATGCCAGATTATCTATTAGATGAAAAAGAATCTATACAAAATTTAACCCTAGCACACCATTAGTAACATAGCCATTATTTTATAATTATTAACTACTTAAATTAAAGCAATTAACCAAACTAATTACAATTAACCTAATTAATATAATTAATTAATTAATTCATTAACCCGGTCTGGTTTGTATATAATCCTCGTAGTAGGGTAAAACTACAATTTTGGAAGTTTCGGGAAATTGAGGAACGGAACCAGTGGCTACTATATCAACCTGAAACACCCCCCTACTATCCACCCCCCGAGCCACGTGGGTCATTCTTAGGACTTCCCCTGCAACAGGAAGTAGAAATATAACTTTAGTCAGTTTTAATTTCATTGTAAAAAAGTTAAAGTTATGGAAAAACTACAGTAACATAACAACTATTCATAAAATCATAATTTTGCATAATTTTAATTTATAATTTACATTGTGAATACAATGTATTTACGCTATAATACAAAAACCTGAAAGCCAGAAAACAAAAAAACGAATGATGCAAATTCAATATACCTGATGCAAATTCAACTTGCGACTCTTGTCTAAAAGTCCCTAACGTTATTTTATAGCCGTTATAAGTTTGATCTCTCTCGCCAGATGTCGTCCAGTATATAGGGGTAAGTATAGGCACCAGATACTGTAACTGTCTCGCTGTAAATACGAACGTTACAGCTCGTTAGAGAAGTGGTAGAGTGCTGGACTTGGAAGCGACAAGTCCAGGTTCAAATCCCGGATAGCTCGTAAACTAGCTGAACCCTTTAGTAAGACGCTTATATTGGCAGAACGTCTGAGACATATATTTCATATAATACGGTAATCGAAACGTTAAACTTAACACGCTGCACTCTTTAGTAAAACGCTTACATTCATACTTGGATCTAATTTAAATGACTTTTCAATATTTTTATGATTTTCAAATTTAAGAAAAATTGACTCAACTAGGATTTGATCCACTACCCTACGATTACTAGGCAGGCGTTCTACTAACGAGCTATGGGTAATGTAAAAGATTAACATACCTATAACTCGTGGTACATCTACAACTACGGCTGATATGCGACTTTCTCCTTTGAGTGTTTTACTGATGTTTGCGTATATTTTAGATAAACCAAACTTCTGACTGTTTATAGTTCCAACTACATTCGCCAGGGCTTGATATGGATAGGGGTCAACTGAAAGATATAACTAATGGCTTGGTAGAACGGTACGTCAAAAAACATATTAATAGTGGCTTGGTAGAAGGGTACATTAGAAGTAAGAAAAGCTTAAAGATGTAAAAGTAGGCTTGGGTGAAGGGTACATCAGGATAGATAATAAAGAACAGAAAAGTTATAGAGAAAGATACATCAGGAAGATCTAATTAGAAATATTGCAAAGAAACGTCACATCAGCACAATCTTACCTTTACAAGGAAGCATTTGACAAGGTCTGGTTTCCATGGTGCCCCCCTCACAGTCCCTCCCCCCGTGTTTAGGTTCGGTACAAACGCGACGTTTTGATTGGACGCCAGAGTCACATGACCTACTGCATTCGCTCCAATCAGACCAAGGCTGCCAGAGGCCATCAACTAAAATATGTACGTAAGTGCGTGAGTTTGGATTTAGATATGGGAATATATGGTAAGATATGGTAAGCTATGGCAAGATATGGCAAGATATGGCAAGATATACAGTTTCACAAATAATTTTCTCATAAAAACTCAATTTTTTAATAAAATCACATTATTAATAATGAAAAATTACCCGGACATCTGACCACTCCGCATTCTTCTTGTTCTTCATTCCCTCCCAAACATGGCCGCCCTTTCCCTCTCAAAGTTGGATCATGACAAGTCCTAAATCTTTTCCTCACCCCCCCACCGCATGAGAAGGAACATCCCCCCCATTCAGACCACTCCAGCCAAAAACTATCAACTGAAAAAATGAGCAAATATAAGAAATAACCCTAGAAGTCTAATTTGGTGTCAGGACAGTTTATCTACAGACTTTTGGTCTATAGAGTTTTGGTCTACAGACTTTTGGTCTACAGACATTACATCACATTTGATCTACTGACATTTGGTCTAATTCAACATTAGGATTAGGGTTAGAGTTAACATTACAGATATGGTTGAGACTAAGACTATAGCTAGGGTTATGGTTAGGGTTAGGGTTATTGTAAAAGTCTAACTGACCTTTAAGTAATTCTAAATGTCTGATAAATTAATTACTTAAACTTTCATCTAATTAATTATATATATATATACAATAATTAATAATGATTAATAATGATTAGAATTTTTCAACAATCTGTGAATATTAGATCAATAGTCTAACTTTTTTTTAAAGATGGTGGAGTGGGGGGTTACCTGGGCATTCATCCTGGCTACATTTTTCTACCATTCTATCAGGGCCGGCACAGTAGCGCCCCCCCAGGGAAGGAGGGGGTGCATCGCAGGCCCTCGATCTAGTCCTCTCAGCCCCGGGGCCACAGGAGGCGCTGCAGGAGCCCCAGGGCGACCACGAACCCCAACCACCGTGTACTAAAAAACATTGAAGCTTATAAATAAAAAAAATTGAAATTTTTCAAATTTTCGATAAACCAATTTAGATTTAAATTGAAAATTGAATAATTAAACTAAAGGGTGCAATAAGCGGTAGCTTTACAGAATTAAAGTATCCATAGAAAAAAGCATTTCAAACGCGCATTTTACTAATTGTTTATTTAATTTACTTTTTGTCCTTAAAATTATATTTACAAATATCGTTAAATACAACTAATTCATTGAAATTTGATCTTATTAAAAACAAATAACTTCAATTTAGTCTTTTTAATTTTTTTTGTAATTCAAAATGTTTTGTCACACCCTCGCAATCTCTGGTGTGACAAGGCTGTCTCTGGTTGTTACCCCCCACACAATCTCTCCCCCCGTAGCGGGGGGGAGGACTATCACAGCCCCTCAATCTTTCTTGCGACCCCTGACCACAGGTGGCGCTGCAGGGGCGCCACGAATTCCAAGCACTCCACGATCCGTCCACTGTGGAATAATTATAGTGGAATAAATATAGAATGGAATAAATAAAAAATCATTCGTTCGTTCATTCACTCATTCATGAACGCATTCCTTCATTGATGAATGCATTCATTTATTCATTCATTCAATCATTCATTCATTCAACAGTAAATCAATCATCAACCAATTTTACAAAAAATAAATTATGTTTCTCACCTGGACAAGACGCTAAAACACATTCGTCCAACTCCACCCCCTCCCCCTCGCACATCCTCCCCCCGTGAGAAGGGTAAGGGGCGTCACACTCTCTCACCCTCTGTCTGCTCCCCACCCCGCACGTCCCGCTACACTCCCCCCACTCCCCCCAGTTCCCCCACCCCCCATCAACTAAAAAATAAAAAATTCGCCAAATTCAAAAAAATTCGTAAAACTTCAAGTTTTATTAAAAACTAAAAAATATAGGGGGGGAGTTAAAAAAATTAATACGCATCCCCCCCAACTTCCTGAAATAAAATCCCTAAGCTTAACCCCCTAGACCTTATGTAGACGCTTATAATACTTTTATATATTAAAATAAAAAAAATTAAATCCAATAATACAAATTAATATTTTTCTATCCAATCCAATACCGCCTTACATACTCGGACAATCAATGATATTACAAGCTCTGTTCTCATTGTTTAATCCAGCGCACTGTCTCCCTCCATTCATTGCCTGGGGGCTGTCACACTGGCGCCCACGTGACCTAAGCCCCTCCCCGCACGTCACGCTACACTGACCCCAGGCTGACCACGCTGACCAATGACCATTTACTGATAAAGAAATGGGACCAAAAAAAGTAATTTTATTGAGCATTAATTGATTTCAGTTCTATTTTTGATAAATTATATGAAATTTTGTAACTGGATAAAGTGACCCCGAACACATTAACCCGACAAAACGACCCCGAAAACATTAACACAACAAAACGACCCCATTTACTCGACAAAATGACCCAAAATACATTACCCGTTAATTCATTTAGTAACCTATTCTGAATTTGGGTTCCTAACCCTAACTTCAACTCAATCCTAAACCTAATCCTAACCCTAACTCTAACCCTAACCATAACAAATAACAGTAGATGCCGATTTGTCTGATCACAATAAAAACATTTTATTTTAAGCTGGCGAGAGAAATATAAGATAGTTATCTTTAACAAAATGTGCCAGTAAGTCAACCATCGCCAACCTTGCACAGTTAGCCAGGCGGTTGACTGAATTGACCCGAGACTGTTGACAGCGAGACAACTGAATAAGCCAGCGTCGGAGAGATAAGTTGGCTTAATTCTAAACACATAACTTTAAGCTAGTCAATATGTTGGCAGATTTTAAATATATGTGAAACTTTCAAGTTAATTAATGTAAAATAAATTAACTTTTTTAAAGCTTAGTTTAATAAAACTCAATGCAAAATTCTAATGAGTATTTAGAAATAAAAATATTAAAATTAAAATTACAATCTATTAAAAATGAATTAAATAAAAAATACTTGAGAGTTTTATTCGGTAGAATGACCATTCTATCGTCATTTTCCGCAACGAAATGCTCCCCCTGGCGCCAACTGATCACCGGGGGGGGCTCCCCATACGTCACGCAGTCTATCATCGTGACGTAGCCTTGCTCTACGGTGACGTCACGCGGCGTGATAACAAACTCTGGCGGTACTGCGGTAAAAATAGTTCCATTTAAACACGATAAAATAGTCCCATTAAAAACTGAGATAAAGTAGTCCCGTTTTAGAGCAGTGAAAGCAATCTTTGAAAAAAACAAACTTAAATGAAATCAATTCCTAACCCTAACTTCAATCCTAAACCTAAACGTAACCCTAACTGCAACCCTAACCATTAAAACTAAGAGATAATAAAAAGCCATGAACTAGTCTAGAATTAGTTTTATGAAGAAAAAATGACCTTGTACAGTTAGATAAGATGATCCAGACGATGAGCCAGCTTCATTTGATGCAATGCATTCATAGTCACCACCATCTTCATGCTACATTACATTCAATCAATAAATCAATCATCTAACCAATCAATCAGTTGATCATTTATTCAATCAATAAATCAATCAATCAATTAATAACTCATACATCATTATCAAAGCTCTTGATCATCATTTTTTGTGATGATTGAATGATTGAGTAAATCAATCAATCATCACAATCAATCAATCAATCGATGAATCCCTCCATATACCGTTATATTATGTTACATACAATTTACATACTATTACATTGGAATGCATTATTTGACAATTAAATTACTATAAAAAACGAAATACCACTATTATTAATACAACTATTCCAAAATATCAAAATTTATTTTCATTTTTAACACCTGAATAAAGTAAAATAAAAAGATATAAAAAGATAATCTGATCTTATCCAACCCTAGTTTCATAGATAAGAAGTGTTCCATTAATGAATTGATTTATTCTTTCGGTTAAATGGACCGGCTCGTTATTTTTAAGCCAAAGTATTTCAGGAGGAGGGTCAACCCCCCCGGCCACTGGACAATGCAGGTAGACCGTTTCGTTTAAATTGACCGACTGGCTGACTTCATTTAGTAAAACTAGGGGCGCAACTAAAACAGTAAAAATATCACTCCATTATATAAACTGTGCAACGTTTTTGTGCTGATATGACGTGAGAAATACTAACAGTTACTTAAAATTGCCTTACATTTTGTTACTAACTGTTCGAAGTGCTAATTTTGAATTTGTGACCCATCAAAACGGCCCCGACAAATCGGGGTACCCATTAAATTTTCTATAAATTTAGAATGTTCAAAATCGAATGTCATAACTAAAACTTTATTAAATTTTTGAAATATAAATTTTAAGAAAAAAAGAACAATTAAAACAATTATATATTATAAAATATATTAATATATTAAAAAAAGGATAATGTCCTTTTGTCTGACCTTTGACTTTGACAGTGGCCTTGACTGTTTTAGACCCGGCATGATTTTCTGCTATACACGTATAGACTCCGTCATCTGACTTTAATGCATTAGAAATGACAAGCTGTGTTCTGCCATTAAAACTTTGCAGAGCTACAATATTATTCATTGGTCCAATATACAGGTCATTAACCCGCTATAGAGGTCATTGATCCACTACAGAGGTCATTGACCGCTATACAGGTCATTGACCCGTTATAGTGGTTACTGACCCGCTATAGAGGTCGTTGACCGACTATAGAGGTCATTGACCCAATATAGAGGTCATTGACCCGCTATAGAGGTCAATGACCTTTTATAGAGGTCATTGACCCGCTGTAGAAATCATTGACCCGCAATAGAGGTCACTGACCCACTATAGAGATCATTGACCCTCTATAGAAGTCATTGACCCGCTACAGAGGTCGTTGACCTGCTACAGTGATCGTTGACCCTCTATAGAGGTCACTGACCCACTATAGAGGTCATTGACCCTCTATAGAAGTCATTGACCTGCTATAGAGGTCATTGACCCGCTTTAGAGGTCATTGACCCGCTTTAGAGATCATTGACCCGCTTTAGAAGTCATTGACCCGCAATAGAGGTCACTGACCCGCTTTAGAGGCCATTGACCCGCAATAGAGGTCATTGACCCGCTTTAAGGTCATTGACCCGCTATAGAGATCATTGATTGCCTATTAATTATAAGAAGCTGCTGAAAAATGATGATATATTACAAAAGGAAAAAATTTGATGTTAATTTCTCACTTGCGTTATTTAGTTTCCAAGTAATAGAGGGAGGGGGGATACCATCAGCTGCGCAGTTCAGCTCTATTCTCTGATTGGTCGTGACTTGTTGGTCACGTGGTAGCGTTGTAAATGTAGGCGGGACTACGATAATGACATACGTAGTTCAATTAAAAATGTTGCAAAAATTATAGCACAAAGGGGTGAGGGGATGCCATTTCTTGGTAATTTTATTATTTTTAAGCGATTATTTCATAAATTTATTTTTTTGGGGAAAGAAACCCACTGACCCGCCCCCCACCCCCCCCCCCTACCCCACAACAAAAAATAAATATTTGACTATAACTGACCTTGAACTCTGAGTGTAAAACTAGCAGATGCAGTAGACACAAGATTTCTAGCTGTACAACTATAGATACCTGAATCTGATCTCTGAAACAGAGGAAAACTCTTTATCTGTTTGTCTGTCTGTCTATCTGTCTCTCTGTCTGTTTGTTGTCTGTCTGTCTCTCTGTCTGCTTGTTTGTTTGCTTAAACATCAAGATATTATACCAAATAAATGTAAAAAACACAATTTCTAGTTATATCAAACTACACATAAAATACACAGATTTTGTTTGTAACAAAATAATAGACTTGACACAAATTGTACTTGTATCAAATCGAACGAAAGTACAAAAATTAAACTAGTATCAAACCACAAAAGAAAATATTTGACCTGGGCATCATTTATAAGCAACACCCCTGTGGCGCCCACATTAAACCTGCCCCCGCTGGAGATCAACGTGTGCCCCTCCTGTACCCACTCCACACTAGGGGGAGGAAACCCAGACACTTCGCAATTCAGTCTGACCGGTTTACCCTCTGTACCGGTGATGTAATGTTCAGTTTCAGCGATAGAGGGAGCCACTGATATTTGTTCAATAACAAAATCTGTTTTGATATTTACCAACTTTTTAAGATATAAAGAAAAAACTGACATAGTTTTTTACCCCCCCCCCCGTCAAATCGACCCTGAATATATAATTACACTAACCGTAACTAACCCTAAACTTAACAATAACCCTAGCACTAACCCTAACTTCAATCCTAACCCTAACTCGAATCTTAACCTTGAGAATAAATAACCAGGGTCGATTTGTACGGATAAACTATTGTTATCTGAATTACTAGTCTTAAGAAATGATTCGTGAACCCTAAAGTTGAAAAAATACAAAGTCTAACCCTAATACGGCTCTTTCGCGGGTTATAAATATAGATTTCATTACCGTGCACAGTTAGTTCGATGTATCTTGAAGCAATGCCAGCTATGCTTTCAGCCATGCATGTATATAAACCAGTATCTTGCTCTCTAAATTAACATTGAAATGAATTAAAACAGTAAAAAACAACACGGAAAAATATGAAATTGTTTTTGTTTACATTCTGTTAATTGAATTTTTATCCGCAATACTTATTTGATAAATATTATTTAAACTGTTTTTAAATGTTTTTGTTCCGTTAATAAAATTCGTGTTAAATATTAAAAAAAGAAATGAGGGAACAAAATTAATTATAATTACGCTCTAATTACTTAGAGTCTACTATTTCTTTTAATTCATTATAACACTTACACAGTATCACAATATTAAATCCTGCAAAAAATTTATTCTTAGTTATTAAAAATCTTTAAGTATAATGTCCGAATAACCGTTCAAGGATTAGGGTTAGACAATAGCAGAAATCCATTACCATTTTAGCATTATTATCAGTAATTTAAGCTTATACTGCTAAAAAATATAACTTTTAATTTTGACATAACTTTGTGCAAAATCGTCATTTCATATTTAAAAGAACCTTGCAACTGGAATGCCCAGCGCATTCGACTGCAGCAGAGTATAATGCAGATCGGAACCGGAAATAGATTCATTTCCCTTCGTCCAATGAACGCTGGGGAAAGGGATACCACTCGCGCGACAAGGTAAAATCACCTCTCTTTCATTTAATACATAATAGACAGTCTCTTCAGCCTCTATAAGGGGTGGTACTAGAGAAAATGAAATTTAATTACAAATATAATTTAATTAAAATAACTGTTTAACTAGTCAGTAAACTGGCTAATTAACTAATTAATTATTTAGTTAATAAGTTAGAAGTAACCTGTTTAGTAAGATGATGTGCTAAAATAAATTTAGTCCAAACACATTTAAATAAAAATAACTTCTTAGCTATTCTTATAACTTCTTAGAATTCCATAGGTTTTAAAAATTATTAAATGAAGTAAATTTTATTTTGATGACCTTTTTTAAATCATAACTTCAAATGATGTAAATTTTATTTTTTATGCCACTTTTGTACGGGGGGCCCCCACCTTACCCAGTACGTCCAGTTTAATCTGTTGGGTCGCCATGCCCGCAGCATTCTGGGCCACGCAGATATAAATACCGGAGTCCTTGATATCAGCAGAGTGGATGTAGAGCGTGTTTTGTTCATCAACTTCAAAACCTGGTGATGAAAGAAAGAAAAAGTTGATGAAAAAAGTAAATGAAAGAAACAAAAAGTGGATGTAAGAAACAAAAAGTGGATGTAAGAAACAAAAAGTGGATGTAAGAAACAAAAAGTGGATGTAAGAAACAGAAGTAGAAACGGAAGTATTAGAATAAAAACAAGAAATAAAGTTCAAAGAAGTGTTTTTGATTCTAAAAAACTTAATTTTAAAATTAATTTATATTGCAAAACTTTAAGCGTTACCACTACCATTTATTTCAGAAAGCACAGTGGTACCCTTCTGCCAGAAAACCCGCGGAGTGGGAACACCGGACACTGAACACTCTAAGCTGATTGGTCGGCCGACAATAACGCTTGTTTCTTGTTCTTTATTTGAAAGTATCGTAGGTTTTACTGCGAATACAAATATAATTGCGGATACGATAAAAGTATAAAACAAATTGAATAAATATATAATATATCTCGTATTATTTTGTTGTATTCTATACAGTGAGCCTAGTTTTGTATAAACCTACATAACATGTAACATGTAAATATGTAAATATGTAACATGTATGTAATAAATGTTATAAATGTCGATTGAAATCCTGTTTTTGGATATTTTCTTACTTTAATCTATTAATAATAAACAATAATCTCAGAAAATCTCGCTAAAATGAACAATTAAGATAAATTTCAAAATTATTTAAATTGAAAATAAATTTCATTGAAAATAAATCATATTTCAATGAATGTTCAAAATTAATTAAAAAAGCGATAAAAAACATAAAAAATCAATCGCATAGACAATGTAAAAATCAAATTTAAATATCAACACAAATAATTATTTACAGACGAAAATAAATACAAAACTAAACTTCACATATCCTACCGTGTACAAACAGTGAGATATTTCTTGCCACTCTTCCTGCCAGATTGCTTGCCGTACATTCGTAATTGCCAGAATCCATCAAGGTCAAATTATCCAACCGCAAGAATCCATTCTCTTCATCTATCGTTGTTTCTGAACGGACCAATGGGAGGCTGTTCTTTGTCCACGTGACGTTTGGCTTGGGAATACCCAGCGCGTCGCATTTTAGAGCAACGGAAAAACCCACGAGTTCAATAACTTCATCAGGGCCAGATTCAATTGTTGGCTCGACTGGATAGCAGTAAAAAATGCAAAATTATACAAATATTAGTTTTTTATTCTCATTTTTATGCAAGTATTTTCACTTTCATTCATATGTACCCTTCTCCCGAGCGTACAGTTTATGGCATTGTTTTTAATCTTCCGCCTTGCTGTACCCTTCGTCCGAGCCTAAATTATATCTCACTAAATGTAGACTGTGGACTAGTAGCATTTATTTGCACAATATTTCACACAATTTAAAACACAAAAAATATTAACAGGCTACCAGAAAACGAAAAAACTTCTATCTAAACTGGTCACCTATATCACTCTATATCTCTTATCCTGATGTACCCTTCTTGCGAGCCTTTCTACTGTATTTTTTATTAAAATCTTCTTTAGGTACCCTTCACTTTGTAAAGTGTTAAACAACAAAAGATAAAAATTAACATTTCTAACTAACCCAGTACATTAAGTAAAAATTCTTTTCGACTGACCCCCGCCACATTTTCAGCCAAACACTCCCACCCCCCGTCGTCCAATAAATTTACGCTCTCAAAAAATAAACTTTCACCCCCCGCCCCTTTTTTTAAACCCTCCCCGAAAATTTGTTCGTAATTTGGCACCCCCTGGTGAGTCCATTGAATATCTGGAGGGGGGTGGCCGGCTGTAATTGAGCAGTTAATTTTAAGGGGGTGCCCCATTATGACTGAAATTTCTTGAATTGAATTTGTGGCGCCATTGTCTATTTCAGGGGGCTCTACAAAAAAATTGAAAATATAAAATTACAATAGAAAATTAAATAAAAATATAAAGTGTAAAAAAGAAAATTTGTGATAAAATCTCATATTAAAAATACGTATGAAGTTATTAGTTTGACAGAATTTTTCAATTGGAGGGGGGGTAGGGGGAGAGTGAGATTTATTAAACCCATCAAAGGGTAAGGGTGGGGGGTGTTAGAACATATTTGCCAACTTTTTAAAAAGTGTTGAACTTATCAATATTAGCTAAATTTTTGATTTTAAAAATGAAAATTAGCAATATATAGAGCGGGGGGAGGGTTATGGGGGTTACCCCCCCCCTTATAAAAATAACATTTTTTAAAGTGTATACCACTAAAAGACTAAGTTTAAAAGTTAAATATAATTAAATTAATTTTCTTACCTATAACAATCAAATTATAAGTCCTACTATCACCCCCCGCCAAACTTTCAGCTTTACAAATATATTCACCCCCCTCCTCTAACCCCACCTCCTTTAATTCAAGTCTCCGCCCCCCCTGTAACACCCTCACTACCCCTTCTGTCCCCTCCCGTAGCGGGCGGCCATCTTTGTACCACATGATCTTGGGATTTCCCGCCTTGGTAGCGTCACAGTCGAACTGGGCCGATTTGTGACGTTTTATCGTGATGTTAGTGGAAGTTTCGGCTCCGGAAATTCGAGGTTTTTCTATAAATAGAAACTTGTTCATATTTAAGTTATAATGATTAGGAATAGTTGATGTATTTAACGAGCTAGATTCAATCAAATTAAGAGGCGGTGCTTGCTAAAAACCAGACCTTGCTGGTGCAAATTCTAATATAAATTCGACACTTTATCTTAATTATATTTGCGATAAAATTAATACAAACTATATACCAAGAACTTTAAGTCTAAAAGATTTAACGCTGTGCCCCACCGCATTACTTGCTCGGCACTTATACACCCCCTCATCCCTAACCCTAATTCCTCGCAGTTCAAGCTGGTAACCATTTTCCAACTCTCTGGCATTGTGCTGGTCCAAATTCAGGAGGGGGGCATTGTCTTTAAGCCATAGAATTGTGGGTGGGGGGACCCCCGAGGCTGGACATTTTAAATACAGGGTGCTGTTTTCTATGACTTTGATTATTTCGCTTTTGCCACTGCTGGACATTGTGGGGGGTACTAGAAAATAAAAAAATTTACATAAAAATATTTTTTTTAATTTAAGTTAAAGTGTTATATAATTTAGTGATTGATCCCTGCAGTTATTAAATTGCATCAATCGATTATACATAGAGACATGTAATGAATGAATGAATAAATCAATCAGTCAATCAATCAACCAATCGATCAATCAATCAATCAATTAACTACCTAGCACAGTAAGATGATAATCTTTCTTCGTTCTCCCGGCATCATTCGACGCAACACAAGTATAAGTCCCACTGTCTCTCTCCACTGTCTCAAATATCTCCAGTCTACGTCCCTCCACCAGGAGTCGAACCCCGGGCCTCAGGGAGAGAGGCAGGCCGTCCTTGAGCCACTGTAACTGAGGAGGGGGTAGCCCGCTGACAGGGCACTCCAGGGTGGCGGTTCGATTGACGAGAAATTTCGGATTTTCAACAAGATTGGCTTCGTCGAAAACCGGAGCAACTGTGAAATTTGAAATAGAAGCAATTCACAAGCTGAACTCGCTGTTAACTCTATTATCTTACTGACTATAACTTTATTAACATCAATCATTACTAAACCTAACATTTGGGTTAACTACGGTTAGAAATTAGGTTAACTTAAAACTAAAACCAAAATAAAATTACCGAAAACTGATAGATTAAAATCCATGCTAGCTATCCCTGCAGCATTATTAGCCAAACATTTATACACCCCCCCGTCATTTTCATTTACGATAGAAATCTCAAACATTCGTCCCCCTAACAAAAAACGCCACCTAGCGTCGCCCTCTGGATCTAAAATGACGTCATTCTTATACCACGTTATGGTTGGTTGGGGGATGGCGTGGGCGGGGCAGTTCATGACGGCTATTTTGTGTTTTAAGACTTTTACGTTGATTTGATTGGTCGATGAGTCTATATACGGCTTAACTGTAAGAGGAAATATACAATAAAATTATAATTTAAATTATATATGGCTTATCTATAAGATGAATTATACAATGATAAAGCAATAATTCAAATTACATGCAGCTTAACTGTAATAGGAATTATACAATAATGAAAATATAAATTAACTTATTTTCTAACCCTAATTAACAAAAATAATTCGCTAATATTATATTTTAATATATATCTTAAGATCTTAATATGTCATAAGATTAATTATGTCAATAATTAAGATTAACTTCATTAGACTTAAGTCAGTTTTAATTTGGACCCCTGTACGAAAAGCTGGGGGGGGGGTATCCAGTCATTTTGAACAATATAATTTTTTTTTTATAATTAATATTTTTCATATGTAAACCAGTTATTGTATTTATTAATAACAGAAAACAATAATATAACATGTATAATATGCAATATAATATGTATTAATAACATATTATATAAGAAAACATCAGGAATAGAACCTAAAACACTGAGTTCCATGTCTCTCTGAACCCTCCCTGCTACATTACTAGCCACGCAACTGTACCCCCCTGCATCCCCCACTTCTAAATTTTCAATTTCCAACCTACCCCCCTCCCCCCTCAGTCTGGCATCAGTTGAATCAAGTTCCCACCCATTTAGTAGCCACGTGACTATGGGGGGCGGTACCCCCGCGTTGAGAATACAGAGTAGGGAGGCGGTGGTGTTGACGAGAAATTCAATTTGTGGAGGGGAACTTAGAGAGGGGTTGATTTCAGGAGGGACTGAAATTTAGGGGTGGCATGAAGTTTATATAAAAATTAAGCTGATTTATTGTGATTAAATGTTATAATATATAAATTATCTTAGTAATTAATGATAGATTTCAGTTTAAATTTAAAATAATTGTTTATAAAATTATGCAATAATAAGAATTTGTAGCGTTTTTAAGCTTTAAATTAAAGTTGATAAATATTTAGTTATTTGTTAAAACTTGACTGATTGACTGAGAGACTGATTAACTGATTGATTGACTGATTGGTTGATCGAATGATTGAATACTCTTATAAAATAACTGTATTCACATTAAAAAATGTTAAAAAATCTTAAAAATATTAAAAATCTAATTTCATAGATTAACCCTTATTCTCCCACAATGAGAAAAATACACCCATATAAAACACTTAACCCAAAACGTGCAGCCTGTAGTTTATTTCATCCCACCCTGCATCATTCTCCACTCTACATCCATAAACGTCTTCTTCATCACTCTTCATCACACTTTCCATCATCAACTGTTTCCCTCCATCCATCACATTTAAACGTTCCCCTAAAGTTGGAAAGATTTCCACGTAATTTTCCCGGCTAGAATTCGCAAAGGCGATAAGTGTTCCATTTCTATACCAGCCAATAGAAGGAGGCGGAATGCCTTGCGGGATGCAGTCGAACGTTCGTGATTGGTTGAGAAGGATGGGGATTAGGTGGGTTTTATCCGGAGATGAATTATTCGGGTTTGAAAGTTTAGAAAGAGAGTCTTTTCGAATAATAACGGCGGGAACTGAAAATGATTAAATCAATGATATAAATTAGTAACTAAATCAGTGATTAAATAAACGATTAAATCAGTAATAAAATCAGTGATTAATCAATGATTAAATCAGTAAATAAAACAATAAATAAAATAAACAAAACACAAAAAAAATAGAAAATAAAATTCCACCACACCATGGATGTCCAGTTTATATTCCACGCTGTCCTCCCCGGCTTTATTCCACACCCCACATTTATACACCCCCCCGTCCCCTACCCTCACCCCCTCCACCGTAAGTCCATGAACGGCCTTGAATTCTGACCTTTTCACCGAGTTCAAACTTTGACTTTCATTAAGGACGTCTGCCGTGAACTTTGACCCGGGGTGAAGATCAAGACGTTGTCCATTGCGCGTCCAATCAACGCGCGGAGTGGGCCAGCCAATGAGAGGGCAAAGAAAAGTTACGGAGGTGTTTGATTGGGCAGTTTTTGCGAGATTTAGTCCAGTTTTGTTTATGCTGGCAGGTACTGGGTAGGTATAAATCAATCAATCAATAAATCGATAAATAAATAAAGTAATCAAAGAATGAATCAATAGATCGATCGATCGATAAATCAATCAATCAACAGATATAAATCGATCAAACCAAAACCATAAATCTACTAAACTGTCAATAAATAAATCGACCGATCAATCAATCACTCAATCAATCAATTAATCATTCATTCAATAGTCAAAAACTCAAATAACATTTAGATAACAATCAACAAAACTACATTTATAAACAAAATGATACAAATTTAATTTCCATAAATAAATCAATTTTCATCATTTAATAAAACTTACATAAAACATTAACTTGGAAAAGTTTTTCATCTAAACCAGCAACATTATCAACTCTACAGGTATAACGACCATCTTGCTCAAATATCAATCTCTCAAACCACGCCTCCTTGCCCCCATCTCTGATAGCTACGCCCCTCGAGGGGTCCGCCTCAAGGGGCTGGTCGTGGAAGTACCAGGTAATGGTGGGGGGCGGCTGGCCCTCGGCTTGGCAGTGGAGGGTTAAATTTTGATGAAGAATCGCATCAATTTTTGCGAGAGAAGATTCAGATGTAATTTTTGCAGGCACTGAAATAATTTAACTTTAATTTGACTGATTAGAGTTAATAGCTAAAGAAATTTTACTTAATCACAGATTTAAAAGATAATTCAGCTTCGTGAAACCTCAAGTGAAAGCTCAATTTATCATTTCGCAATTTTTACCCTAAAATATAATTTCGCACGACCCACCCAAAACGTGTAGAAAAGATTCCCTCTCCACACTCCCCGCCCGATTACTGGCGACACATTTATACCCTCCCGTGTCAAAACTTCGCGCTCCGTTGATTTCCAATTTCTGTCCATTCATCCGTAATCGCCCGTCTGAACTTGTGACCTTCTGACCGTCCTTGACCCAGTTAATCGAGGGCATTGGCTGGCCAATAGCGGGGCAGATAAGAGAAATTGATTTGTCGATGAGAATTGTAAGGTTTGTGGTGATTGGTTGGAAGTCAGTGAAGCGTGGAGGAACTGAATAAATATGCATAAATTACAATAAATTATAATAATTTATGATAATGATAAGATAAAAAAATAATTTAAAGTTAATAAGACTATGTGTTAGTTAATTACAATGTAGATAACAGATAAATATTTATATCAGTCAATCATTTAATCAATCGATCAATCATTATCAATCAATAAGTCAGTAAATCAATCATTAATTAGTCAATTAATCAGTAAATCATTCAGTCAGTCAATCAGAAAAAGTCCATTAGTCAGTAAGCCTTTCAGTCTACTAATCAGTCAATCAATTAATCAGTAAATCAGTCAGTTAATCAGTCAATCGATCAATTAATCGATCAGTCAATCAATCAATCAATCAATAAACCAGTCAATTAACCAATCAACCAATCAATGAATCAGTAAATCAAACCTAAAACGCTAAGCTCAAACTTTCTCTCAACTTCCCCCACTACATTCTTAACCCTACAACCATACCTCCCCCCATCTCTCTTTTCCCCCTCATTAATCTCCAACACCCACCCCTCCCCTACCACCCTCGCGTTCCCCTCCCCGGGAGAACGTTCCCCGAACTCCTCCCCGTTCTTGTACCACGTGACGTTAGACGGGGGAAGTGACGTCACGGTACAATTAAAAGTGATGGAGTCGGATTCAATGATTTCATAAATTTCATTCAGTTGATTATTTTCGAATTTCGGTTTTGCTGATAAAAGAAAAAAAAAATAAAGATTTGACGCACATTAATTGAAATAATGCAGAATTTAATATTAAATAATAATATTTAATTATTAAATACTATTAAAAATAACTCTTAACTTTCTGTATATTAACTTTATATTACGTCGAATTTCACTGCTCTATTTTGTTTTAAGTTAATGTTAAATATATTTAACATCAAAAAATATTAATAAATAATTTGAAGCTTATTCTAACGACTACGTTTAAAGCATACATTCAAAGCTCGTCATCTAGAACTTGTTGCACCCTTTACATTCAACGACGAACATTTAACAACATTAATCTTAACTTTAACTTACAGTAAACTATAAGCGTGATATTCTTTGACGTCACATCAGCACTATTTTCCGCTACACAAACATACACCCCTTCATCCCACTCCCCCACACTCTCCAACATTAGAGTACCGTCTACCAACAGCTTCCTCCCACTCCCACCCCGTATTTCAACCTTACCCTCCCCCGCCTGTCTGTACCACGTGACGGTAGGCGTGGGCGTTCCTAAGGCGTAGCAAGGCAGGCTGATTGACTGGTGCTCGATCGCGATAAATTCTGATTTTTGTGAAATATTTGGAAAATAAGGTTTTTCTGTAAATAAATAAGTGGTAATATTAATATTAAAATATTAACAAGAAAGCCACAAAAACATGATTTAAAAAAACACAAGTGGTATCACTTACCGTGAACAATCAGATACACTTCCTGTGTTATCACTCCGGCTGAATTCTCTGCTACGCATAGAAATCTCCCCGTATCATTTAGGCGAACCTTTTCTACAGTTAGCATCCCGTCAACAAATTGATACCACTTATCGTCTTTTTCGTTTAAGGCAATTGTTTGAGCATTTTTGTGCCATTCGATAGAGGGAGGAGGGTCGCCTGTGACGTTGCAGGGAAGGTGGAGTTTTTGACCCGATAAAATGGTCAGGGTTGAGGGGGGGCGGGTTAGAAGTCGAGGGGGGACTAAAAATTTGAAAGAAATGAGAATTAGATAGAAAAAAGTAGACTTTACTTGAATAACTTGATTAAAATTTAACTAAGTTAATTTTAGTTTTAAGTTAAGTTATCGTTGATTTAAAGTTAATAATTTAACTTTAAATTAAACTTACAAAATGAAATATAACGAGTATTTTTACCTAGTACATGAAGCCTGATAGGCCTTTCCGTGTATCCACCGAGTTCATTGTCAGTTTTACAAATATATAATCCAGCATCTTCAACAACAGCATGATTGATTCTTAATGCACCATTCGTCAATTGCTCTAATCTTGTCTCATTCAATTCTTCGTCGAAAATATTCACTGCATAGCCAAATTCATTGATTGAATGACCGAAATTATTAGGTGAATGAACCAATGATTTGATTGGATGGAGGGCGTGGCCATCTTTTGTCCACGTGACAGTGGGAGGGGGGTTTGAGTTGGTATCGCAGTTAAGTTGTACGGGATTGTTTATAATGACAGACAGGGTGACTGGTAGAGTGTTAGGAATTGTTGGCTCGGCTGCAAAATTGTTAAATTACTATCAAAAATTGTCAGCAGAATAGTCAAAATATAGTCAGCACCGGAGGAGTCGGAAAAATTTCTTCAAAATAGTTAATAAATAGCCGATAAAGTAACATGAAAATGAGTCAGCAAAAATAGTGATCAAAACAGTTCATGAAAGTATCAGCAAATAGATAAATACTCAGAAAAATAGTAAGCAGACTGTAGTCAGCAAGACAGACAAGCAGTCAGAAAAATGTATGAAAATTTTTTGTCAGCAATAATAGGTAGAGTTTATAAAATAGATATAGAGTCACATTAATCTTTGTATCAAAATACTGTGTTCAAATTACCCTCAATACTGAGTCTGGTGGTAGCAGTGGTGAACCCCCCCACATTGGTGACATTACAAGTGTACAACCCTTCCACTTCTTCATTCTCAATGGGGACAAACAGAGTGACATTGTTTGATTGGCTGCAATAAATGGGCAGAAATAAAATGATGTTGTTTGATTGGATGTTATAATAGATACAAACAGAATGACGTTGTTTGATTGGCTGCAATAAAAAGACAGAAACAAAATGACTTTGTTTGACTAGATGCTATATATAACCTGTAATGTAGGATGCTTCCCAGTTGTTCGTTATCTCCCTCCCTCCACCATTTTAACTGAAAGGGGGTGGAGCTAATAACTTGACAGGTTAGGAAGGCGGTTCTATGGAGCACACCCCGAGTCACTTCCGGTATGAAGACTAGAGGGAGAGGGGGGTCAATACCGCTGAGAGCTGTTCGTGAGGTTCTCTGAAATGGGTAGCCGTGTTGATCTTCACCTAGAACCTGAGAAAATTTAATTTGTGAAGTATAACTAGTGAATTTTAAAAAAGTGATTAAAAATCTGTCAATAATTTAGAAAAGCGTAAAAATTAACTAAAACATTACACACTACGCATAACCCTAACTCAAACCCTAACCCCAATAATCTTTGAACCTTTTTTATGAATAATTTGTGAATATTTTCTTAAACTTACTTCTTTGCTGAAAAATTTCTTATCTAGAAATATATGGTATAATTATGCAATTCATCGTCAAATAATTCTAATATGCAATAACTATTACATCTGCTCCACTAGAGTTCTAAATTTAAAAAATGTTTCACCTTTATATAGAAATAATCTGCAGATACATTAATCTTCGAGACATTGAACACAGAAAGTTGTTCAATTGAGTTTTGATCTGCTGTAACTGGCACATCTTTGATTATATTACCATATAAATCAACCAATTCTAGTTTTGTAATTCTCGCTGGCGAACCAATTGATGTTGTTATATTTACGATTATATTCAATGGGACACCTTTAAATAAAAAATGTACATATATACGTTTTGTATAAATATATATGCACTATTATGTATACAATATTTGCAAACTTTTAAAGTTATTAATAAACTACATTATTATATAATAGATGCAATATTTAAATGCAACGTTTATATTTATTCTGGTATTGAACAGTAAACAGTTGAATATTTATCAAATAATTTCTGCTAAAAACATAAAAAATCAAAACCAGGGAAAAGGGGTAACCTCCCTCACCTACCTACTAAATCTTTCCCCCCCCCCTTCCCCCTCCCAAATACGACACATTTTATTTCTTTCATTTTATTATATTTTTTCTTCTTTTTACTGTATTTATAAAAAAAAATCAAAATTATTACTTAGAAAGTAAATCAAACCATTAGTAGGTCTTATGTCCGCATTATTAGCATCATGCTGATTACTGGAGGGGGCGTCAGCAAGGAACCCATGCTGAATATCCAGAGGGCTGATCCCCGTCACGCGGACGGTGGAAGGCCCCTGGGCCCCCACGCTGATGCCCCACAGACCGGGGCTAGGCCCCTGGACCCGGACGATAAGGGCCGTGTTTAAATCTCGCCGAGAAATTTGACTCGAGTTTGGTAATAATTCTTCTCCTAGTTTTGAGTTATGTGATTTATTCATCAACCCATACATCCATTTATTCATGAGTCAATCCATTCATCCATCTATTCATCCATTCATTCATTCTTCCACCCACCCATCCACTCACCTATCCATCCACCCCTCCATCCATCAATAAATTCATCCACACATGCATCCAATCATCAATCCATCCATCCATCACTTCAGTTCATACCCGTTGGATCAAAGACTCTAACTTCAGGCTCCAGTCCAGCCACTGATACAGTGATCTCACTCAGTTCACTATCAACGTTCACTTCATAAGTGATCACTCCATCACTTGCATTCACTCTGTCTATAGACAACAGATTCACTCTCTGTTCACTCACTGTTTCGCGCACAAAATCTAAAATCTGTAGAAATAATAAATTTTATATCAAATTCTAACCCTAACCCTAATTTAGCAGTAGACTAAATGTCTGTAGATCAAATGTCGGCAGACCAAAAGTCTCTTAACGAGATGTCGCGACAATTCGTCTACAGTCTTTTGTTCTACGACACTAAGTCTACCAACATTTGGTCTACGGACATTTGATCTACGGACATTTGATCTACTGGAAAATAAAGGTTAGTGTTAGGGTTCAATTTAGGGCTAGGTTTAGAGTTATGGTAAAGACTACGTTATTTTAACAATTAATAAATTGGTTTAGGGGAGAGTGGGGGTGGTGGCAATTCGGGGAAGATGGGGGGGGGTTCGGGAAGGGGGGTGAATAATTTTCTAACTTGTTTAACTTGAGATTTCTGCAGTTGAAATATTTGACCCGAACTGGTGGCGGCTATACGCTCATAGGCCGTGAATCCCTCGTGTGATGCGTTACCGCAGTCTCCAGTCATCACGAAAACCACCTACAGTTGAGGATAAATAAATATTTATAATATATTGTAAACTTTAAATTTACAATAAGCTTTAAATTCAATGTTAAAAATTGAAATCTTTAAAATTTATTTCATGCTTTTGATTTTTTTGGTAATTTAGTTTAGTTTAATATCAAGGACTATAACGATGTAGCTGTCAATTTACTTACTAAAGGGTGCAGCGAGTTAGAGAAATAGTGAGCTATAGTGAGCCATCCGGGAACCTGTCGCGTCCGAGTCAAGCGCTAACCACCTCAGTAACGAGCTGTCACTAATTTAACCTAATGTGCTGCCAAATGGCTAATGAATATTAAAAATTATATTATAATATCCTAATCAGTTTATTTAACAACCCGGCTCTGTTTCAATTGAATCAAGTCCAAAACGTCTTCAGTTAGATTATAATCTTTTGCCCTTGCATCTGTGAAGACATAAATTGTCGAGTAGGGGGCAGCGGCCCTCAGGGCCTCCCTGATCCCCGTCACGGTCATCTCGGGGCAGTCCCCCCCGCCGTGAACGACCAAATTCTGGAGGTGGCGCAGAAATTTTGAAGAATTTTTGGTTTTTAGAACTGGGCCAACGTCTGAATGATAAAAATTGAATTAGAGATTAGGGTCAGAAATATTAAAAAACTTGACATTCAAAATTATTAAATTATTATTTGACAATATAATTTTTAATCAGGGTTAATTCTACCCTCCCCCCCAATCTCCCTCCCCTCTAAAAATAATTTCAAATTCATACCTGGATCGTGAAAGGGCACCAGTATAAAACTATTCAAATTAGTTTTATTTAACCCTGTAGCGGCCTGAAGGATCTTTTCCGCCCCTTCAATAACCTGCACTAGATCATCATGCATAGACCCTGTCGTGTCAAAAACAAAACCAAGCGACGCACCACCATCCATCCCCCTTTCATCCATCCATTCCTCTTGATCAACTTCATCCACTACATGATCATCATCACCATCCACCGAATGCCAGCTTAGAATTCCATTTTCTTTGTCGTGAAAATCGTTGAAATTTTCGCTATTTTCATCAAATTGATCTTGCGCGAAATAATCCTGCTGGTCTAAATTATCGTTGATGTAATTTTGAAAGAGATTTTCCACACTGTTACGTCTTCTTTTACCATTTTCAATTGTCGTTTTTGTATCAGATGAATCTTGTTGAAAAGAATTATCAATTGTTGGTCCAATATGTTCATTTGTTGTAGTCACAAAAGGGTTAAATTCTAAAATCTGCGAATTAGAAGTTAATCTCATTTCATTTTTATTCTTTTCTTGATTTTCTGTAAACAATTGCGAATTAGTTTCATATTGTGAATCACTGATTAAACTTTCAGAAGTTCCTTGGACTGCATTGGGACTGATTTTCCCAACAGTTAATACTGGAAAAGTTACATCAACTGAAGGAATATTTTCTGCAATACTGGTTGGACTCCGTCCAAATTTGGAACTGTATTGCTCACTGGTAATTTCAACATTTTCAGCAACTAAAGATGTTTCGACTGATTCTAGTTTTTCAAACGTAGATGATTCAGAAAACATTTGCGAAAGTTTCTCATTTTCTGACGTCATTTCAAATAAATCATCCGATGACGTTGTAGCGTCAAATTTATTTGGGTCGCGTGACGTCATTGATTTAGTCAACAATGACGTCATATTCTGTTCAGCGAGATTTGATGACGTAAACGAAATATACGATGATGACGTTTCTTGAAAATCATCTGCATTTAATTCAGATTTTTTCAAATAACCGGTCACTTCTCTGCAATGGCCATAAGTTAAACTAATAAATAAAATAACAAGAATATGTTTTATATTATTAAACTTTAAATAGAGGCCTTTACTGTGTAGATCGTTTTGTCCGGCCATTTCTATTAAACAAAAAATTCCTTCTATTTTGAGCAAAACTGGTAGAAACAAAACGTAGCCTTTTTCTGTCAGTAAAACTTTGTGTTTACACGATTAGTTGTAATCTTAATTAGTGTTTAGATAAGTGACTGGGTCATTGAACAACACATTGGAACACATTGCAAATTGAAACTAATTATTTGGCTTTCGACTGATTTATAACTGTTTTATATTATGGTTCGATTTGTGCTTAATTTAGTCAGAAATTAGTGTAGTTATTTAGTGTAGTTACGGAAAATTGATTATAATAAAATTAATTAGAAGAATAAAATTTAATAAATAAATTAACAAACAGTTAATGCGCAACATTATATATTCATATATCTAAACTGATTGATACATAGGAAATAAACAAGCGTTTTATCAAATAAAGCCATTATAATCACTTCTTTATGTTGAATTATTGTAAAATTTAATATTAATTTTTAATTGAAAGAATATAGTTATAAACATAGTTTTAAATCGAAAACGTATTTTTTATTTTTCCCTTTAAAATATTAACTAATTAAATTTGACTATGACTTTGTAAGCATTATTATTCTGTAATATACACGCAACTAATTTTCCATTATTATATAAATAAATGAACAGTATTTGATGTCGAATGCATGATCATATTGTTGCGTAATGATTAACGCAAGAAATTAATTTATCAATTGCTTTAAGTTGTAATGTGAGAATCAGTGATTTAATTAATCGCAAAAAATACTCGACGTTGTCAATCGACGACGTGCGGCGCGTCGGCGACGACAAGCGGCGCGACGACGAGCGTCGAGCGGCGACAAGGGACGAAGAGGGGCGATGGGCCGGGAGATGAGGGGCGAGAGACCGGGGGATGAGGGAGGGCGATCAGCTAATTGAGAGGCGGCTATCATTCGCGATTGCTTTGACGAATAACGGCGAAAGAAATAAATACACAAGCTGAATAAACAAGATTACAAATGGAAAAATAGACAAACAGACAGAGATACAGAGAGAGGCAGATAGAGAAACAGGAAGACAGACAGATTGATAGAGAAATACAGCGACAGACAGACGGAGATAGACTGACAGAGATATAGGAAGAAAACACACAGACGGACAGACAAACAGAGAGATAAACAGACGAAAAGAAATAACGACAGTCAGACAGACAGATAGACAGAGAGAGAAATAAAACAGACATAGAGACAGATATTGACAGACAGAGAAACAGACAGAGCGTATATTAATGTAAATTTTAAACTGATTGATTTGTATAAATTCAGCTGTTTTATAATCTAGTAGAAAGTATTATAAACATATTAAGTGAAATTATGTGATCAATTGATCATATTTCATAATTCTACGCTATTTCCGTTCAATTCAATTAAAGAATGAATGAATGAAATAATAATTAAATAAATTAATGAATAAATAAATTAATTAATGATTGAATAAATGAATGAATGAGTTAATGAATGAACGCATGTATAAATGAATGAGTTAATGAATAAATGAATGAGTTAATGAATAAATGAATGCGTTAATGAATAAATGAATGAGTTAATGAATAAATGAATGAACGAATAAATAAATAACTAAATGAATGAATGAATAAAGAAAAAAAGAAAGAAAGAAAGAAAGAAAGGAAGTAAGGAAGGAATTAGGTAAGGAAGGGAGGGGGACTTATATAACACGCGATCAATTGATCAATAAAAAGTTGCTTGTCATATTTCTATATAATCTATGGTGTGTCCGTCAAGCTTTGTACAAGTCTAGATCATTACCAAAAACATCTTTATTGCAAGCTTATAATAGAAACTCTCAAGTTTTTTGATTTTGCGGACAGTTTGTATAATGCCAGCGGTACTTTCAGTTGATTTTAATCAATTTAGTATATTGACTAATTGATGGGAATGGACTAACGCGATTGGACGGTATAAATAGATTTATTTTGACGTCAATTGCGCCCAGATTCAAAATACTATGATATTTATTAATAAGTTCTATTATTAGACTTTTACTGTATCTTTATAATTTAATTTTCTGTTTTGTTGTATCATTTAAACATAACGTTTATCTTCGTAGAATATTATTATTTTAAATTGCAGTTTAATGTCTATTAATTTATCATTATTTAAATCCTTTTATCAATAATAGTATATTACTCGTAACAATAAGGTTAACAATAAATTAATAATTTCGTTAATAGTATAATTAATTAGCTCTATTGTTTATGAATACGAAATCTTAATAAGTGGTATCATTCTTAAAATTTCAATGGAATAAAACGATTATCATCTTCAAATTGCAATGAAATTGCAATTGAAAAGCGACTCGAATGTCAGAATTTTTCGGTAAAATGTCTAAAATAACATCGAATAATGTATCCGTTGAGCGTGAGACTGCAACGATATCTGA
>JAQIXG010000616.1:0-29706 GCA_034700105.1 Oconnorella tubifera
ATATATAAAAGTATTATATAGAACAATATACGTATACAAAAAAATAATGTACACAGCATATAACTAAAAAAGATAAAGTTGTATCAGCAGGCTACCAGAAAAAGAAAGAATATCTTAATCTAAGCTGGTCACGTAAGATAGTATTTTAATTACCATTTCGAATAGAATAAATCCAGTCTGTAATATAATAGATTAAAATCCTAGTTGGGAAAAACAATACACCTTTGTTTTGGATTCCAGATCCTATGCGGGAATCTTTACCAGTACTGATCATAGGTTATAAATTTAAAATGATACAAAACAAAAATATAAAAAATGTAATACTATACTATATTCAAACCAAAAATTGTAACCAGACAAAATCACCCTGAATAAATTAACTAAACAAAATGAACATGAATACATCAATTGAATAAAATGACCCTCAATGTATTAACCAGACAAATTGATCCTGATTTAATTAACCATACATATTATCGCTGAATACCTGAATACATTAACTAAACATGTAATCTTATTAACTCCAAACGTAACCCTTACCACAAGGACTACAGCTAAAGATGAGGGGATTACAGGCTCATGGAAAGGTGTGAAATGTATATATTTTTACTTATTTATTTACTTATTGGTTTGAATATTACAAGGTGATATAATGTATGTTGAAAGCTTGTAAGTTGGCGTCTATTGCGAAAGGTTCGCTTAAAATTTCTTTGGTTGGACACTTACAGTTTTTGATTTTGGATTGAGTATTATACGAACAAAATAATTATTATATTATTATTATATACGATATAATATATTACGGTACAACAAATAGCAGGCAAATATCCATCATAATTAACAAATAAGAGCAAAATATTACTTTGCAACGATACAGATTGTACTTTAAGCATTTTCAGCACTTACGAATAATTATTTTTGATGAAATTTTATCAAGAAAATGCAAAAGTTTGTATATATATATATCGTGTCAATTTCCTATTCCGCTTTGCAAAAAATTATTCGAAGAAATTTTAAATTTTTGCAAAATTAAATTCATTTTGCGTTGAATGAACGAGGAGGGGAAGAAAATGCCGAGTAAAAAGAAAAAGTATAACGCTCGCTTTCCCCCGGTCAGTTATTAATTAATAATGTCAAACTTTTATCCGAATTAAATTCATTTATTCGCATTTAATTCATTTGTTTTGTGGAACTTTAGGTTTTGCATAAAATTCGGCTCGATTGGACGTTTAAATTACGATTGGAATTGATGAAATTTTTGCTTTTATTTGATTTAGAAATATATAAGATATTTAGGTTGAATTATTTCTATTTACCTATTAGATATAGTAATGCTTTTTATAAATTTCCTTAACGGCCAGTTGGCGAAATTACGACAAAAAATAAGTAAGACAGTCAAAAAATGGTGGGTTCGAACTTGGAATCTGCGATTTTTGAAGCTGTTTTGATGTGCTTTAATTTGTTCTAATGTGATATTAAGTAAATTTTTGCTCCAGGCTCGCATTAAGAAGATTATGCAGAAAGATGATGACATCGGAAAAGTTGCTGCTGCTGTGCCAGTCATGATTTGTATCCTTTTATAAATTATTCATTCTTTTACATTTTCCAATAAAAGACTTAAATTGTAATTTACTGCGATTAAATTTGCAAGAAAACCAAACAGAAAAGAAAGCTTAATCTATAACACTTCAGTCAACCAGTCTTTGATGTTATGTGTTAAATTCCTAACTAGAACTTAGTTTTTGTTTTAATGTAATGTTTTTAGAATAAAAAATATGATTTGGTTTGTAAAATGTTTAAGGTTAAATTTGCAAGAATACCTAACTGAAATTAAAGCTTAATCTATAACACTACAGTCAACCAGTCTTTGATGTTATGAGTAAAATTTATAACCAGATCTTCGTTAATTTTTATCTTAATGTTTTTATCATTTTTATGGTAGAGAATGTCATTTTGTTTGTAAAAATGTTTAGTTTTAACTTAATTCTAATACTCAGCTCGTGTTTTGGAATTATTCATCGAGTCTCTGATACAAAAAAGTGGTGAAACAACCATGTCTAGAAATGCTAGAACTTTATCAATCAGTCACATGTAGGGAAATTATTTGATGAAAAAAATGTTACTGTAATTTTGCTAATATATTTTACTTGTATTGTATCTATATATTTATATATATTGACTGTAGTATTTGTATTGTATTAACTGTGTTATCCATATATTCTAGTTGTTATTATTATAGATAAATTAGATTCATTACAAAACTTGATAAGCTAGTTTTTATTAAATAATTTTTTTTAAATAACGATATAAATATTAAATCGTTAAATAAATATTAATTAAATCTTTGACCACTTAACAATTGTTTATAATACTTGATTAGCATTTTATTTATTTCTATATTTTACTCTTTTCTAAGTTATCTTAAAATGATTTGAATTCTTTACTGAAAACTTATTTGATTTGTCGAAACTTATTCAACTTTACGACCTTAAAAACTTTATTATTGAAAACTTAAAATAAAATTTTGATTGGAATGCTTTCATCATCATCATCTGGTGATTTTTATCTCAGTAAACAAAGCATACTGTCTGAGAAGAAATTTGATTTCCTGAAAGAGCTTGTTGAGAATGTGCCAGACACTAGTCCTGCAGATGATGATGTTGAGCCTGTTTCTAAATCTATTACAACTACGACCAAATCTGCTGCTTTAGGGGCAGTGCCCAAGGAACCCAGACCTAGGGGCAGGTATACATCTTTTTTCATATCATTCTTGTTAAATATGTGTGTATAAGAGCTGAAAATCGGAGTGTTTATTTTCACGCTGTATACTTTAATAATACTTTTAATTTACAGTGATGTCTTTGCTGCACCCTTTGTAAAGAGTTTAATTCATACGCTGTGTTTTGTTTCACCCTTTGCAAAAAGTTTAATTCATACGCTGTGACTTTTAAATCGTGTAACTTTGAACAAACATCTGGGTTATAACTTTGATAAAAGACTCATTATTTCTCTAACTTGCTACACTCTTTAGTAAGACGCTTAAATTGACAGCTACGTCTGAGACATCGTTTATATAATACAGTAATCCAGACTTTAAACTTAACCTTCACCGTATATTTTTGTTGTTTCATATGTCTGTTTGGCATATTATTCGAGTTTGATTATAATGTTTATTAAAAACGAATTAATTAGGTTTTTTTTTTTTATCGTGTTATAATTACGTTTTAAAGACCTCGTAAAGTTAAGTCAGAAACGATAGAAGAAACGAAGCAACCAAAGAAACGAGGTAGAAAGAAAAAAGTCATCGTTCCTGTGAAAACAAATGATGATGAAGATGATGATGATGATAATAATGATGATGATAATGATGATGATACCAGATCAGAGGTTAATAGTTGACTATTTAAATGTGTGTTATATCTTTAAAATTCTTTTTCTATATTTATAAAGTATATTTAAATTTTTTTTGTGTGATTACTATCTGTATTTTATTATAACGTTATAAGTTAATATTTCAGTATTTAAGAATACATTTAATATCTTTTAAAAGTTAAAAAGTGTCTTGGGAAACTGTCCCAAAAGTTCCCAGCACTGCCGCCGCATTCCCCCGCTGCACTGCCAAAGCAAGGCATTGCTTCAGGAAAAAGGTGGACCTTGGATCTAATTTTTTGTTTTTGATTCGAATTTGTATTTAGTTCCGTGTAGCTCGCAATGTTCGATGAACTTGCTATGACCTTTAGTTTTTCATTCAACAAGTATTTCATTCTTTAGAATAATACTAATATGAACAGTAAACTTAACTTATAATCAACAGATGAATTTTTTCTGTTTGCGTATTGATTTAATAAATAAAACGATGTATTATTTCAAAGTGAAAATTTGTGAAAACGTTTTATGAGCTATTCAATTGCGTAAAATTTATAATTTTGAACATTTTTTTGAAGTTTCACATTTTAGATGTGAATTTTTCACATTTTATATTTTAATTATATTTGGTGCATTTTAATTATCAAACGTTTGAGTCGTTTTTTCTTTTGATTTAAAGGATGAAACAAGCGCCGAACTAAAACCACTTCCTGTCAAAGAAAATGTAATAAAATTGTCAGCTGAAATCAAAGACGATGTTTCAATAAATATAAATTCGTCTTTGATGTCGCAAAAGCAAAATATTCCTGAAACTCAAATAAAACTTGAGCAGCAATTTATCCCTCAACAAAATGCGCCTCAAACGAAAGATTCTAATTGGTCAAATTTTTGTAACCCTGCTTCCGATTGGCCGCCGTCATCTGAGTTTAAAACGATTTATCCGTCTTCAACCGCGATTTCCGTTAAAAGCGATATCGTTCGAAATCTAGACGGTCCATTGAATCTCAAACTATACAGCCCAGGATACGATGTCGAATTATCTCAACGAAATAACAAAAACAGAAACCGCGTTTCTGAAACTAACGAAACTATAGGAATAAATCCTCAGATTGAACAGACTCCGAATAGAAACGAAAGAAACGAAATCGCAAATAGTAATACCATGTTTAATTCGTTTCAATTTCCGTATCGGAATTTAGCAAACCCGGTAGCTCGATCGTTTATGATTCCGCCATCGAATATCGGTGGTAGATTTCCGAATGTCGCGAATGGCGATTTCATGTCGTTTAGGTCTGGTTTTAGCGAAGGGGCTAGCGCGCTGGGGGGTGATATGAAACGTGAGGATTTTAAACAAGAAGAAAAGTCGGGTGTTTTGAATTCTGTGGATAAAGACTTATTTTTGATCAAAGCAATACAAAACGAAAGGCTAGTGTTTGTTCTTTCTTTATTTTTAATGTTTTTTTGCCTATTGTTTTTGGGTTAAAGGAGATCAATTGTTTGATCATTTATATGCGATAGGTTTAGTTTTAGGATGTTACAGAAATGTTTGCTGTGTAGTTGTAGTAAATGACCTAATGTTGTGTTTTTAATATTTGATTATTTTTATACTTTTAATCGTAAAACCCCGAGTAAGTAATTTTTTAAAAGTCAACTATTTGTTTACGAGTTTTATTGCTGGAGATTTATGCAAGTGATGTGACTTTAATCATTTTGAACTGAAAATTGCTGCAGATTTTTCACTCAGCTATACATTATAATAATGCTGTGTAATACTGGTCTTAAATTTCAAATACCATTTATAGTTTAAATTAACAGCGAATTGTTGAATGTAATTGATTAAATGTTAATGATATTATTTTTCATATTTTAAACTCGGTTTAATCTTTAACTGAGTTTTTTATTCAAGAAAAATTGAAAATTTATAAACTGTTGTAATTGTAGTTTTTTTGAATTTATATAATTTTATTGTTATTTCAGTTTATCATCGAATACGCCACGGTGTCCTTCTACCGCTACTGCTCAATTTATAACAACACCTTATCAACTTCCTAGCATTCATAGCGAAACTAATACTTACCTACCACCTAGCATTTGTAGCAATACTGCTTATCCGCCACCTAGCATTTGTAGTGACACTAAACCTTATCTACTGGATAGTGTTTGTAGAAATACTACAACTTATGTACCTCCTAACACTACTTATATACCACCTAGCATTTGTAGCAATACTTATCCACCAGCTAGCATTTGTAGCAGCAATACTTACCTACCACCTAGCGTTTGTAATGCCACGCATCGCATGCCGCTAGTGTCCGCAAGTTTACATCCGTCATTGCTATCGAGATCTCTGTCGATACCAAATAATAACTCTACTCAAAATTCGACACCGAGACTTAATAATAATAACGCTTCTTGATTTTGTCTATTTTTATTTTACGTACAAACATTGAATTAAGAATAGTTTGTAGTTGTAAAATGCATTTGTAAAATGCTAAGATTAAACTGGTTTTAAACTAGTTTTAGTTATATATTATCTTAGAGTTGATTGGATAGAGGTTGCAAGGTTCAGAGCTATAGCTATCATTTGATTGAACAATGGGAGTTTATTTATTTACGGAAGGACCAATGTCAATGCGTTTTTTAACGTGTGTAAAATACTAATTATTATATTGGTTCTTGCAGTTGCAGTAGTGCTTTTAAGTGCTCATATTTATAAAAATAGATATGTAGTTAAAAAAGGTGTTTTTTGTTGTAACATATTCAACTGAAAACTCGAGCAATATAGGTTACGTTTAACGTCTGGATTACCATATTATACGAATGATGTCTCAGGCGTAGTTGTCAATTTAAGCATCTTATTAAAGGCTGCAGCAAGTAAGGTTAACGTCTGGATTACCGTATTATATGAATGATGTCTCAGACATAGCTGTCAATTTAATCAGCTTATTCTGTTTATTCTGGTGTTGTCTGTTTAATGCAAACTGACTGACTCTAGATATATTATTGTAATCTCAAACTTTTGTTTCACAAAATAAATTTCTATTACTCTGATGACAATTCAAACATGCGTTAGTTTTAACTTGTTTTTAAACATTTTATTCTACACGAAGTGACAATTGAAACTTGTTTATTGCACATAATTTGATTAATATATTATATTTACTAGCTGTATTGCATTTATTAATGTTTATTTTCAGTGTCATTGTGAATGTTACGTTTAAAGTAAACTGTATGATTTTAGTTTTAAATTTGACGATGAGTGATCATTTTTGATCGAAACCAAATGTCAGTATATTTGTAAACGTTTGATTAGGTTAAGCGCTTTGAAATTTTCGTAGATTGAATATATGATTAGAATTAAACAGAATTTTTAATCGAATATTAAAAATTGTTTGATGATGTATGGCGTTAGCGTTTTTATTATAATATTAATTGTCTTTATAAAACAATAATCTAATTAACACGATAAAAATTACATAGTGGATTGTATTACAATTCAAGTGTTCACTTATCTCTTAGTTTCTGTATGCTCAATTGATGACATAATAAATTACACTCAATTGATGACATAATGACACTTTACTACAATATTAATTAACTTCATATGTGACATTTTCTTACTGTAACATTTTATGTTTGACTCTCTATCGGTCCCTAAATAAAATCAACAAAAAATGAGTGAATGAAATAATGAGCTTACTTTAATTTTGACAGTGATATTTAGATTACTAATTTACAACAAAATCAATTCTTTCTATGATTTTTAGTCGTGTAGTCATAAATATAGGTAAAACTTTATCACTAGTCTTTTTTAAAAGTTTTGTTCGATAAATTGATACGGCCCAGGCCAGCAATATAATTCTTTTCGCATACAGTATCTCGAGTTGACATTTACAATTACTATAAAAAAAATAAATTGATAGCCTATGCATACAAATTTGCACAAACATTTCGGCGAAGAAGTTGTGCTTTATGCTGATGTTAAGAAAAATGTCTACAATATATAACTAACTATAACCAAATCGATCCTTCCCATTGTTGATTTGTATTTAAAAAAATTAATACGAAACTGTTCAATAACATTTAATAACTCCAATAGCTTTATTTCTATTTGCTTCTATTGTATTAATATGATATAAATATTAAAGAAAACACGCACAAAATGAGAAGCAGAAACTTCATGTCTTGCAACAGTAGACCATAATATTATACTGAATCAGTAAATATTCTCTTTTACAAACAATACTGTCATCATTTCAGATGACATTTTACCTTTCTCATAGATCTTGCTCATCTATCTTTCATGCATGCGTTTCAGTTTTCTATAGTTATCAACGTATGATACGACAAGCCATTATTAAATTTTCATAGTTCATGTTAGTGGTAGGAATTACATTTTAACAGGGGTTCCCGTAATCTTTATATAATTACTAGTTATTGAGAATAACTGATAATCGAGGGGAGATGTACCTTTAGTAAATGTAACTATTGAATTACGTTTTATTATAAAGAATCGCCATAAAATATAACTTAAAATGTGTCGATAAGAGTTCTAACAAAGCAGAAAGTTAATAGTTTGAACAAGCACATTAAAAATGAACAGACTCATTACAGCGACAATATTAATTCGTTTATTTATTGTACTTTTTATTTTTATTTTCTATTTACTATGATTGCCTACCATTTGATTGGTGAATTAAAATCTATATATTAAAGATATAAGAACTTACTAGATATTTTAGTAGTTATTTTTATTTCGCACAATTTACAAGCAAAATAAAGTAACATACGCAGATTTTCAGAAAAAGAAGTCATCGAAATTGGTCTCCAGGAAACAGAACCTAAATTAGATTCTATATTTTTGTTACATAAGGAGAATTTTGTTACATTTCGAGTCCGACCCCCTCACACCACGACCCGTTCTTGCCCCCGGGGACTCTCGTCTCAGCTATCATCACCTCGGCTGCCTTTCTCTGTCATCGCGTAGATGTTGCCTCTCGGACAAATTATAGAACTGCGCAGAAAATCTTGCAATGTCCGGCAATTATCGAGCGTACTACAACACAGCAGCTTGCGATCAATATATGCGCAAAAAGAGAAGCACACGCTACTATAACTTGCTCTCTTTCATTCAAATGGGAATTTTTTCGCTAGCGAGTCGTTTTTGTTAATATGTAACTGTTATAGTATTGTTTTATAGTATTGTTAAGCTAAAGTTTTAAAATTTATGATTTAAAACGCTTTGAGTTTGAAAGGTGTACTTAGTTAGAATTAAGTTATTATATATTATATGCAGTACTCGTTTCATCATGCTATCTTTTATAGGTTTGTATATATATTATAAGCGTATATATGGTCATTTAACTGAATATTTTTCTAAAAAAAACGAACAAGAACATATATGCAGTGAAATGATTTAAATTTAATGCATGAAAAAATTCGTATTACTGAATATTCTAGTTAAGTTTTATATTTTATGACGCTTATTGACAATACATATTATAACTTTAAAACTTTTCATGAATAATACTATAATAATACACAAGATAATAATAATTATTAATAAACCATCTTAGTAGATACATACAAATATACTAATCTATTCTAGAACTACTCAATTATGACTGATCATCAAAAACTTGTGCAACAGTTTCTACTTCAACAACAGCACCAGCAACATGTGATACGACACCAGCAACAACCGCAACAACAACAACAACAGCACCAGCAACAATTAACACAACATCAGCAACAACCTCAACAACAATCGCAACATCAACAACACCAACAAGACCAAAAACAGCTCAACTACTTCGGCTTACCACGCTATGTCATCGCATTTCTTCGCCACATGGAAACACACAAGGAACATCTCAAATGGAACATATCCGAAGGCTCTCATAAACTAACTCTCACCCTATCCTGGAATTTCCGTCGGAACAAACTCAAGGAAAGCCTGTGGGGTAAAATCAGAAAAACGCTGGGAATAGGTAAGATGGACGATGAAGGTCTCGAGAGGGAAGCCAGCGGCGAGGAGTCCAGCGTGCCCTACTCAGTCACGCGATTCCTCGAGACGGGACCTAAGCGATCGATACCTCTGAGCGAATCGCTGAACGAGGGATGGCGGACGACGTCCCAGCGGTACGAGAGGCGTCGCCAGCAGCAAGCGGCGGCCAGACAGCACTGTGGTTCTAGGGGATCGTCCCAGTCCTTACCTGGGAGGAAGATTCTCGGTGAGAATGATCCGTTTGGGAAGGAAAATATTAATGCGGAGATTGGGTATAATGGATGTGTAGATTGTCAAACTTTACCTTCTAACAAATTGCATGCTAAAAGTTTCTCGAGTTATTACAGTCTTACAGCTAATGTCCCAGATACAGGCTGCAAGGATAGAGTCTATGAAGCTTCTTCGCCTCTGCACTGCAGCTGGCACGGGGCTAGCGATAACGTAGATCTACGCGATGACGTTACGCTGACGTCATCGCGCTGCGTTAGCCCAGCTACTGCGGTTGTTTCCCCTTGGCCTGATCGCAGAAATAATAAACAAGCCGAGATTGTGAATAGTGAGTTAAGTAGTGATTCCGTTGTTAAACAAGGAGTTGTGTTGAGTGATTTAACGCCAGAGTTATCAAGCGAAGGAAATGATTGCTCATCAGCCGTCACAGCTGTCGGTGACAGCTGCCACGTTAAAACAAATCCCCAGCCTGTCACGAGTTGCGTGTCATCAATTAGTGGCACTTTGTTGTCATACTGTATGCCTAAATGTCTGATCGGTGTCATACCGTCTCAGTTTATGACAGATTTTCATGATGATAACTTTCGTAATGAAGATAAGATTAAGTGTCAAGAAAAATTTGAAAATGATGTTGTTGAAAATGATGAAGATTTGAACACTGATAATCTTACTGTATCATTATACGATGGATTGTTATTGGATGACTTGCCTGAGCTTGGTAGTTATGACTACGTGCGATCTCCAGATAGTGATTCTATGATATTAAAATATGGTAGAGAACCTTATCATAGTCAGGAAAATGGTCATATGGAGTGGAGTTTTTTAGATAAACAGGACGATGATGATGATGATAAAGATGATTATTTTGAATCAGAACACTGTGATGATAAAGAAAATGCAGTCGTTGGATATTCGAATATGCAGTGTATAGTTTCTCCAGAAATAACTTCAGTGTCATCATTTAATAACACTATTTCAACGGGAGCACAAAAATGGTCTAGTTATGTTGGCACTGCTTCTAGAACTTACGAGAATATAAAAACAGAGAGTGATGGAAAATTTAGTGAAAGTAGATTTTCTAATTTACAACTTAAGTTTGATAGTGTACAACTGCAAAATATTTTAACGCGAAAGTCTGCTTCTGAAAATTTCTTAAACTTGAGCCATTCTGTTGAGATTTTTCCCGATATTTCTAAATCATTAGATGCTGTGACTTATGACGAAAGGAATGCAGGATTAATTGATAGATTTTACTCAGCTAATTCTTCGCCATCAGTTCGAGAGGAAGATAAATGTAAATCTGAGATATATAATAATGCAGTTGACACAGTTAAGGATTTTGAGGCGGAAAATTTGCAGAGTTTAGCTGTAAATCAAACGGTTATCAGATGTTTGGATAGTTGCGATAAAATTCTCTTTCGACATTCAACAATCATTACGTAATTTTACAATCATATAGTGATTTTGCTAAATCATTATCTAATCCTACAATCAATACGAGATTTTACAATCATTTTGCGATTCTATTAAATCATTACGTTATTCTATATATAATCATTACTAGATTCTATAATCATTATTTATATAAATCTACAGTCATCATTATGTAAATTTCAAATCAATAGGCCTACTAAACTAATCGATGGTTGGCAAACATTAAAATAATTTCTGCATGCTATTATAGTGTCTGATTTTTCGCTTTTTAATAGGATTATTATTGAAACAAAAACTTTCAACCGTCTATAGACAGATGTATAAGATCAAGAAAATCACATTTCAGAATATTTTTTATCAAATGTAATGCATATGCAATAGCAATAATCATAATAAATTTAATAGATACACAATTTAATAAATACAATTGACAAAAAATGCTGTTTACTTTAATAACTTTTAGAAAGTATGAAATCAGCCGCAATTTTACATGACGCCTTCCAATGAAATTAGATAATCACGCTTAAGTGAAATAAATTTTTAAATAAAAATGTGACGGTAACATATACTTTGAAAAAGCGAATCATACACACATGTTACACAATATATTACAACCGCTATTGTATATAACTTCGAAAAAGTATACCTAGTAGTGAATGCAACATTAAACAAATTATTAAAATTATTTGGATACACGAGTAAGATTTGGCATAAATAATTACGTGCTATAAATTACAGACAATGGGTGGGGGAGGAACGAGGATAGGCAAATAAGGCAAGCAAAGGGGACAGATATAGGCTTCAAATGAAATTATATAAATAATTTCTTAATAATAGTACTTGACAGATAAATTGGGAGTTAGTTTTTAGTTTAGTTTTTAGCCTGCAGCTAATATTGCAGGCTGCAAATGGTATAAATAGTACTATATTTGATTTCTTTCAGTTTATATATCTGAAATTTATATAATAGTATTAATTTTAAAAGAGATTATTATTTCCTCGCCTTGTTTTGGATATAAACCAAGACTGGTGGGCAGCTGCCGGCTGCTGTTGCGAATCAGTCAAAGATGAGTCGACAATCGGACAGACAATGGCTTATTACAAGCAATCAATAGAAAGAGTCTGCGGCAGGGTATCGTCACTAACTAGCCCCACCCCCTATGATTACTAGTATTGCTTAACAATACGTATAAATAATAGTAAATAATTACAGGCTTTAAACGCTAATAACTATTAGGATTAAGGTTAGAATTACGGTTAAATTTTCTTAATGCAATGATATTTGCAAATGAAATGTGATTATGGAATTGTAGCAAGAATTTCATTAATAACAAGAGGCGGAGTTAGTTAAAATAAGACCTAGCTTATGAAAATAATACATCGAGCTGTGTACAAGCAAGCAAGGATAGCTGTAGAATAGACGATCGCAGTTTAGTGCTTGTTGAGTGATGATGAGCGATTGTAAGCCTTTACAATGTGTAGTCATTATTATTATGTTCAGCGATGATTCAGTGTCGCAATCTGTTATTGTAGAACTGTAATTACGAATGAGCAGCAGTTCCAGACAATGCTTCGTATTATTTTAAGCTCAGAAGAAAATATAGCGTAGCGTTGATAGAGTTTAATGAAGATAAGCATATTGAAATTAAGAGCCGCTAAAGAAAGAACGAGAATAATTAAGTTTGGCTGATTATTTTACAATATAAGCATATTGAGAACAAGTATTGGTAAATAGTAGTATAGTGCTATAGTTTATACTAAATTGTGATCATTCTTAATAATTATATATATTACCTTATTTAGTTTTTTAGATTGGAATTATATCTAAAAAATTTATAATTTTTAGCTGGTGAAATGCAGACGATTTGTAATTAATTTCAATGGATTTCACTTGTTATAATATAAAAAGTTAACGTACCTTCGTAATTTAATGCAGGACTAAACTTTTCATAGTCTTCATGTCTAATAATTCACATGTAATTTCAATAAAAACTGCATTTTTTCGAAAATTTTAACAGGTGCATTGGCTTTCGATCATTTGACATTAATGACTGAAGTATGTATTTAACTGAATAGACTATAATTTCCAATGGTAGCCTAATTATAATATAATATACTTTGTAGTATTTCTTGTAAAGGACTAACGGTAAGAAAAATCATATTTTTAATTTTTGTTAATTCATTATTATCATTATTTCTTAACCTTTTTATTAAGCGCTGTCGAACAAACTTAAATGATTTTTAGCACATCATTCATTAATCACATTTAACCAAATACATTGATTTATGGTAAACTATTTTGTGATGTATGCTGGAGACTGGTCTATTCTAATTGGTTTTATTCTACTTGAGATTTGTTGGTATTTTAAAACTAAATTTTACAATCCAAAAAATGTTTTAAATAATTGACAGCATGTAAAAACTTTTCATTGTGTAATTGCATTTTACTATAGTATACGGTAAAATTCATTGGCCTATTACCATAGTAAAATTATGATAATAAACGATATGAAACATTTAGATGGTAATTATAAACTATAATTCAATGATTAGTCTAAGTTATAACTTATTATTCTATGTAGCATGTATTAAACAAATATGATAATCGCTAAAAAATATGATCTCAATATATGAAATATGCATCACTTGTAGTAATTATTGTTACACGTTATTATTATATTAGGCCTGTATGTAGTTGTTAACACGCATTATTATTAGTGATTATATAATGCAGATGTTTCTTTCCCAAAAAGCTGTTTTGCATAAAATTCTTTAACTAATAGTTGATATTTTGATAATCTAGAAGGACACATGATCAAAACAATGTGCAATTTTATATTCAACTCTATGGTAAAAACTGCATTGTAAATGTATACACTAAATGTCCAGCCTTTGTAGTTCAACTTTCTGGGTGGTTTCTCGTTTACTAGCCACAAACATATCAAATTGTGCTCCTGAATATTTTGATCCCATAGCATAAACATTTTTTCCTCTCGCGCGTGTGCAGTTAGTAATCGTCAATTTCACGCGTAGAGTTCATAGATCATAGGCACTGCGTTACTTTTGTTAAGATTGATTCATTTTTGTAATACCATCAAAAAACGTAGAAAATGAAACTAAATTTGATACTATTACTATTTGACCAAAAGAAATGCAAAAATATATTAAGATAAAACTTTAAAATGCACAATTGAAATTACCCGATGATTTTATTTGTAAGCTATCGAAGTTTTAAATTTAATTTTAATTGTCTCTTATTTATATCCAGTCATCCCTGATTTTATTACTGACATTTAGAATTTTTATGATTCAGAATCGATGATTATCGCATGATCTTTTTTCAATTGATTGCTTCAATACGCGTGCAAGCCAAGGTAAACCATATTGCATTCTTCAAGGCTGCAGTTTAAATTTAAATTAGCCATTGCTTTAAACTGTTTTTTAATGTGTGTGTAGCCTACTGTAGAATATTGTTGATGATTGCATTATAGATAACCAAATAAGGATTCTTGTCTAAAATTAAACTTTGAAATATAAATAATGAAAAAATAAATAAAACTTATTATTACTCATTATTATTACTCATAGTGTCATTATTTTTGAAGAGAGATTATCGTGATTTGTGATACTTTAGTCTAGAACGTTAAAACTTACAACCACTTGATTTGTTTGCTAAAAATGATAATTATGAAGTGCCAAGTATGGATCGCATCAGCTTTAAGTTTATCTGCAGTTTACATTCGTTTATCTTAAATCAACATGGACTTATTAGAGATAATTCTATAGAAGTTTATCGAGAATTGACCAGATAAATATATTAGATAAAACTGGCCGAATTTTTGGCATACTAAATAACTTTGATTTGACCTAATAGAAATTGTAAGCTGTAAGCCATAATTTAAAGCCATCAACTATACACTGCGTTTAGAATTGTTATTATTTAAACATATAATATTACGAGTATATGTTTAAATAATAACTAATACTATATTAAAGATTATAGTATTACTGCGCGACTTTATTATATAACAGTATTCGTAAGTATTAATATTATTCATTGAATTACAAGTATATAAGTACCGTACAAATAATGTAATTATGGCGTATTGTGATATATAAATAAAATATTGTGTAACATTGTTTTGCGTAATAATTGCATTCAATTTACAGCTCCTATTATCTTGTCCTCAATATATGCTTGCTGCTAGTTAACCGGTGGGAAGTTGCGTATAATTTAACGGGTAATTAGATTGTCATTATTTTACGATTAACTGAATATATTGCGATCAATGTATAGCGAATGGTTTGCAATTAGTCTTCTGCGTTTTAAGCTGTTTTTTACAAATGGATTTTTAAGCCTAATAGTTTAGACTAAAAAAATTACAGTAGTTTATTCTATACGTCTACCATCGTAATGGGTGACAATATGAATTTAATCAGCTTAATGTTAAATTTATATGATTTTAAAATTAACTTGTTTAATTGTGAACGCAATCGATTGTGAAAGATCACTTATTTTTTTACAAATTCATATGAGAAATATTAATTTGTTTATAAATTCATAATATAAATTAGGTCCTAGAATTTAAAGAAGTGTATTTAAAATATAGTATAGAGAAATCTAATGCAATTTAAAGAAATATGCTGTAAAAGTAATTTTTATTTGCTGTAATTTATAGTCAAGCAAATAAAGATACCTTTACAAATTTCTCTGTTTTGTTATGACTCACTAAATTGCATTTAGAAATCACTTTTGTTCGCAGTGTTATTATTTATTTGAAATCACCAGGCAACACAATAGAGTCGAATGAAGCCTATACTGTATACAGCTGTTTTCTATACGGCGCAGTTTTTTAGTGTACATTTATTTACACCTGAATCGAATTGCTTAGTATGTTGAGTATACACAGTGGATTCGAAATCATGTTATTTCGACTCACTGCCAGTTCGGACAATTTCGGTTGCCCCGTAGTAAGACAATTCGGCCCACTTAATGACAATTCGTCTCGAATTATATTTGTTAACTATAATCAGCTGTTTCTGTTCTAATTTATACTGTTAATTGGATTTAATTATTTAAAATATAAAGTAATCTGTAGTCATAAATAGAGTTTAATATTCTTATATAGGTATAATATTAAATTGAGAATTTCAGATTAATAATAAAATAACTGTATGAGATATTAGTTTAGTAACTTACAGACTTTTGCTGTCACATTGTAATCAATTGTTAAAGTTTCAATATTTTATTTAACTATATCGCTCCATTTAATAGGCCGAATTATCTGTGAGTGGGTCGAAAAACTGGTCCAGTTGTCCCTGGGCCGCAATGGTACGTTTTTCCTACTATATTATGCAGCCAGTAACAAAATACATTTGGCTATTAGTATACAAGTTTAACGTGACCTTGTTAACACAATATTAACCATTATTTGATACTTAATTCTTCTTCGATCGTATTATGTTTTTATGGTTAAAATAAAACACTTTGCCCAACTTAATGTTACACAGACTTAGAATATACGATACCACTGAGTTATATTATATTACATAATCATAATGAATGTCTGTCAGTTCAGACTTTTTGCAAACATTTTGATTTTCGTTTCTCATTATATTCAGATATTTTTTGAAAGGATACAAAAATTACAATAGAAATTAGATTCATATAATGTTATTTAGATTACCTATATGATGAGCTATCCTTCAATGTAAATGCTTTGTTACTAACGCTGGTCATTAACATTGATTTGATAGTGAATCTGTCAGTGCGAAATGAAATCCATTCTGATTTAAATTAAACACCAGCAGCATTGCTGTTAATGATGATGATGAAGATTTTCGAAGTAACGTATTACTCCACTGTGTATTTGTAAAGGTCCCATTTAAAGTTACAGTGTTCTGCAGGATGACCGATACGAGTCTAGTTTCAGTTCAAGTTTCCTTTGTAATTTCATTGTTTGTAAAATCAATTTTTTAATAAACTATTAAGTTTTAAGATGGACTATATTACTATGCAATTGATTAAAGTCGCAAAAAAGTTGTACTACTATAATGCGTTAATCTATTATGCGTTGCATTTACGTAGCGCGAAGGAGGAAAGTTATTTTATTAATCTTTTCTGTGACCAGTAGGGAATCGTTATTTCCTCTGCATATTTTTACATGATTTATTTTTTCATAAGTTATTATTCTTCATAACTGAGTGAATTTAACTTCTATACCATAACAGTGAAAGATTTAGCGATTATAAACAAACAGTATTTGAACGAAAGATTTTTAATGTTTGATTGATGAGTTAAACTTTGAGAAAATGTAAATCGATGAGTGCGATAGAGAGAGGGAGAAATAGAGAAAAATCAGATATAGAAATAGGGCTGGTGTAATTTGTTGTTAAGCACGTGATTACTTTGGCTAACAGATACAGCAAGTTAACTAGGTTACTGGAGATTAGATTCTTTAACTGGTTTGATTTCTATGAGAGTTCGAGTTAGGGTTAGATTTTTGGTTAAGTTTTAAGAATATAATAAAGAATAAAATAATTAAGCTGCAGATTATTCTTTCTTGAAAATTGTTTTCTTTACTGTCCACAATGTATTTGTTGTTGATTTGTTGTATTTATTTATTCGTTGGAACATTCATTGTTGAATATTTGACAAATAAAACGTTTTGATCATAACATATTCATAGTAGAGAATATTCTAGAGGGCTACAGCAACCAACAGCTGATCATCAGAACCCTATTTCTATTCTATAAACAAACAGAACGAAAGGTAAAATTATACGTAGGGTTCACAGATGGTGACGGTTAGCTTGTCGACAGTCTGTCCCACTCGGATATTATTGGCAATATCTGTGAATAATTCAAACCAGGCGAGTAAACCTTACTTGAATTGCTCGCGTGTTGTTGGTTTACCAAAAAGCAACGTTGCTATTAGTATGGGCTGCGATTTAGAGCTGTTTAAACTGATTGAAAAGTACTATCCCCCTTAATTTTGTTATTTTGGTTTGATTAATTGACCTTTTTTAGTTAGAAAGTTGAGTTGAAGTGCACAATTTAATGTAATTTATTTATAAGTTTGCTCTATGTAGTATACTAGAAATATTTTTGTAAGCGTTTGTAATGTTTCCGCTTATAAGATCTGTCGTAAATTTTTAATAAAACTCATATTGGGATATAGTTACTGTCTGTTGAATTTATTTCTTTTTAAATTTATGCATATGTATCGGTAATAAAGATATTTATTCAAGTTATTAAATTGCTGTGCCTAAACAATACGCAAAATTTTCGTACATATTCAGCATCAAATACTTTTTAAAAAAGTCGAAATGTGAAGTAGCTCTTTTTATTCTGATTATAAGATTGAAAGATTGTGAATTCTAATTAAATATTTCATTTCTGCTCCCCCTCCCCCCACTTAGTCATACAGTAAATAAAGTTGGCGCCCCTTCGCCTGTAAAACTCATATTGAATTGATATTAAGAGTTTTGCTTATTGCAGCGTAAGAATTATAGCAATGAGAGTTTACACAGTAGAAACTATAGTTTGTTTTCTAATAGAATTAACTAAGTTTGTAAAATTTTGTTTATTGAATTTGTCTACCATTTAAACAGTACGCGATAGAAGAAGATATAAAATAATGGAATAATTTACGATTAGCATAAAATGATTAAAAATTTGTCAAGTTTTGGTTGCTTATTAAATGATTAAAAGGTTTGGTTGCTTATTAAAATCTATTATTTTTTAGGTAATTTGTAATAAGCTAAACCAAAACCTGACAAATTTTGAATATCTTGATTTTTAGTCAATATTAAGTTGAAGATTGTCTAGTTATTTCAATAACTCAATTATATATTTATAGTCTTATAAGTCATACAAACTATATTAATACTTGGAATATAAACATGTTTTTAAGGCGAGAGGTTTTACATATTTTTTACACATGCAGATATTGTTTTTGTAATAATTTTTCGTTTCTTTATTACAGTAATTTTTCGTTCTGGAGTAAAATGTAACTTTTCGCTTAGTTAAATGGCGAACGCAAACAATAATTAAATAACTAAAGAATAATTATGAATGTGTGAAATCAAACTTATGATGTAAGTTTTAATTCTCAAAGTTATTAGGTATATAAAGCCTCTCAAATGCTTATATTATGTAGGGTGCTTGATTTATACTTATAGCTGTTTATATTTACCTATAGTAATACTATAATGACTGAAACATTTACTTTTTTTAAACGTTATAATCTAAATGCTAAAGTCGCCATAAGTTGAAACAATGTATAGGCCTAATATTAGTTTCATTTATCGTAGTTTATTTTAAACGTTAAAATGATAATAACTTTCATCAGAAGTGTCAAGTTATTTCGACATTGTTGTATTAACATAATACATTTATAATAGTAATTATTATATTTACAATATTATATCATATAATTATGTCTATAAAATTGACTTATTAATTATAGCTCTATACTTACATCTGCTATAATATGTAATTGTACTTGCTTGGTTAATTTTATGTTGCTGTTTACTGAAATAAAGCTAAATAAACAACAGCATATAACATAAATACTGAATTTATTTGACGGTATTTATAGAATACATTGTAATAAATCAATAATACGCTGGCCGACAGATCGATATTTGCTCTTGTATCGATTTTTTTTAGCCAAGGACAAAATTAGCATGTTGCTTGTTCTATGACTGATTTGTTGCCTGTCTAAAGGATGTTGCAATGCACTATCATTCATCTTGCGTATCGCTGTATATGCCTAGAGTCTGTCTTCTTAGTTATCGATTTGCTTTCAATTTTATAGAAGATTCAAAATTATCATGTTAAAATCTTTCTTAGTAGCATTTTGATGTATAATGATGTATGCATTATATGCGTATTCTGATGTGTATGCATTGCGTTGTTTATAATTAAAATGTTAAATTTTTAATCCTTACAGTAAGACCGACATAGATTTTATATGTTTTTTTAATAGCACTTATTATATTTTTGCTAGAATGACTAAATAATGCGATAACTTCTTAATGGCTATGCATTTGTTAAATTGATATGCGAATTACCTGCTATAATTAAATATGTAAATAAATATCAGTTTACACAGCTCAGACATATTCAATGTATGTCTTTTTGTGAAATATTTCTATTGAGACTTATAGTTTATAAATTGCAGAATTTAAGAAGACATGACTTACTTGATTGCTGAATAATGTCTTTAATTAATGACTATCTTAATCAGCTTATAATTAGATTTATTCTTTTTGGCTTAGATCATTGCACAATCATTTTATTTCTCATTCATGACGCATGACTGTAATCTATACCATAAGATTATCGATAAGATTTAACCATTTTTAGATCTCAGATTAGTCTCAGATTAGTCAATCTAACCATTGTAAATCTCGATTACTCAATCGAACTCTGTCATTCTATTTACAAAAATGAGTCGAGTGACTCAAGTCGATTTATAATTCTTCGCCTACTGTTTATTTGTCGCCAAAGCTTTATTTACTGGGCTTTTCTTGTCGTTGGCTAAAAAAGATAAATTTAGCTGACTCATGCAAAGTAGGCTATCTTATGACTCATCAGTCAGCAAATCTTTTGACGTCAAAAAGTGTTTACATAATAGACGTACAATTTACTGGGCGGGGTAGGCGGGGCTTTGGAGCATTTGCCCCCGCCTACGCTGTTAAATATAAGCATTTCTGGGACAGTATATAGATTGACAATATATAGATTGGACAATACTGTATATCGTCTTTCTGCAACATCGCCCACGATCTTCGACAATTTATGATCTTGGCGAAGATTATTGATGTGTTATAAATGTGAGCTATATCAATCGTTCGTTCTTTATCAAACTAGATTTCAGTTGTGTGTTTGTGAATGCACTGAGTTTTGTCGACAATAAGAAAAAGTTTTGAACTCTGGTCGAACTCTTTTTGCGGTGAATGCCTTGTTTGCGTAGCATACATTACTGTGACTTTTGTAGACAAATATAGAAGAAATTTATTCTATGGCTTTTGTGATATAATTATAAAGTATTATATTTATATCCGTGGGATAAAAATGTATCAACTACTATTACATTAAGTCCATATAATAATGTGTATAAATTAATTTAGTTGTTTTATATAATTGTTGCTTCTTTCTACTTATTTCTTTTGGTTTGAAGAAATGCTACATTTATAATAGAGAGCAATTTAAAAGCAATTTAAAAGTGTATGTATCATGAAGATAATGATAGATCTATATTTATTTTTCTGTATTTAAGTTAGTTGTTTCATGTCATTGTTTCCAATATTGATGATAAATGTTTTACTTAACCTCTAGTTTAAACAGGTAAAACACTTGTAATTTTAACAGTTAAAACTCATCGAAATGTGATATTAATCAGTTTTTCTAATGATATCATTATTGAGTATACTTGAAATGGTTTTTAATACTTGAAAATATAACATTTTTCAAGTGTTTTGGCTAACCTGGTTTTGATTTTTGAAGTGTGCTTAATTTATAACATTACATACCATTACACAATAGATTTGACATTACATAAGCATACTCGATATAATCTTGAAATATCAAGAAATCTGGCCTTTCGAAACTTATAATAAGAGAATTTATAAAACTAAATTTTTTCTTACTATGCTGAAAAATATAGAAAATACATCGTAATATTTTAACGTATTTCATTTTGATACCTCTATTTGAAAATATCGCACGGTATTTGCGATATAAGTTTGGGCTTATATACGCGATAAGCGTATACGTTATATACGCGTTGGGCTTATATAGCTAAGCAATTATATATTTTGGAAAATCGCAAAAAATTGTTAGACGCCGTGTTTTTGCTTAGTTTAATAATCTTTTGACATGATTTAGTTTTAAGATTTTCAGCGAATAAAATCTTTGCAGTTTGGTTAAATAGTATCAGATGTTCAATAATTCTATATATAATCCGAGCAGAATTTTTTCCGCATGCAATTGATAGTTTACTTTGAGATTTGCATTGAGCCTCTATACGAATTGATAGCATAATCTTTCCTCGTGGTTTTAAAACATGTTTGGTATTGAAACCTTCACCCGTGAACTGACATTCGTAAATCCTGTTTACTGCTTTTTATTGAGGATTATTCGTAGATCGAATGATATCTAAATATGCTCGTTGAAAGATTTTTAAATTTAGTTTTATAGTATGTGAATAGATTAGGTTATAATATGTAGTTACCTCAAAATGATGTTGCAGAGATTTACGATGTAATTAACTCTGAAATATTAATTTTAAGTATACAGTTAGCTTTGAATATATTATTAATATAAAAAAAGAAAAATATAAAAATAATCAGATAATAAAATCATGCTGATTACAATTACTAAATATAAAGGTCTGTGAAAAACGCATTACATTTTAATACATTGTAGTATGCATATTGTTATTATTGCATAATATATTGAAGACTAAATATATTTCAGATGATTTGTATACATTTAATTGTAATGATATTTGAACATTTCAGATATAGTTTCATCAAAAAATAACAGAAACTCGAATCAATACCAAAGTATCAAATTATCAATTCTAAAATCAATTACATAACTATAATGTCAACTATTGATCTGTCTACACTAAATTATGCGCAGTAGCAGTTATCCCAAACCATCCAATGATCCAAAGTATTCATTAAACTGACTAAAAGCCTTGAATTATAATCTATTTTAAATCAGCGAGCAAATATTAAAAGCTAAACCCTGCGGCCAAATAACACAAGTTTTATATCAACTGTGTTATATTAAGCACACACAATGCTCGCTTCATTTAACGAGTAAAATATCTTTTATGCAAATATTTAAGATGGATTAGCCTCAAAAAGACCTTTAACCTAAAAACTTGGTTGCTTCGGGGCTTAAAAAGCTTGTTAGTAGTTGTTGGCAAGGATTTACAAACATGACTCTTATAATACTTAGTTTTTAGTTTCGCGTCGTATAACAACGCCTACAAATATGTCAATTGAACAGTAAATGATGAGTTTCTGAATCACATAAAATAACTAAATCAATATAGTTATATGTTTTATTGTTATGAATTTGTAATATAAAGTTAATTGATTTTGGCTCGATAAAGTTGGTGTTTTTTTGGTATTTCATATATAGAAAGTATATTGAGTTTTATAAACAATCGATATAGCTTTTATTTTACTTTACAAATATTATCATTCAACTTTTAATAAAACTGCATTATAATGTTAACTTAAAACATATATTACAGCCTATCTGTTCTCAATTACATGTTGTTGTAAAATTACCTCATTCTAGGCCAGAGTTGTCGTAATATAATTTCTTATATAAATGCATTTTTTCTACTGGCAAATGTTCAACAGTTCATCAGACAATAATTAGCTTTTATTTTCATATCTGAGAACAATTATGCTTTAATACCAACAAATCGATATGCTTCGACTTTTTAGCAAACTATTTGTTCAGGATTTATTTGACTATTTGAAATCAGTATTTGTTACAGAAAAAGCTGCCTACTTTCATCTGTTTCCAAGTTAAATGTTTTGAGCTGAAATGTTTCCAGTTTAAATGTTTCCATCTTAGATTCATAGGCGTCAATAGGATCGCTATCCGATTATGACCTTCGTAAATAATTGCTGGCTTATGATTTCCAAAATACTGTGCGTTTGGCAAACGCAAAAACTTTGCAATAGTCGAGTTTTGACGAATAATAGTTTTTGTCTGTTGCTTTTGTTAGCGATTTGACATTGGCATTGAAATGTGGGCCTAGTTTAAGTATATTCAAGTTGGAACATTTGCTATAGTTTTGCTAACACCTTAGTTGAAATCAATTTGATTTCGTTAATCAATTTTATTTTAGTTATAAGTAGGCTAAATATTGCTAGCAGTATTGTAGTTTTTAAAATAATTTGTTCACCTGTATCATTTATATTGAAAAACAGCCGAGTATGTAAAAAACTTTACAGAATGAATCTTGAGATTCTTATAATTTCTTTATGTAATACAAAATTGATATGTTTGAATGCTAGCATTGTTTGACATTAATTGATGTCTTTTACAAGTATACAACTAAAATGTTGCTCAGTTTTATTTTAAATTTTCTATCAAAAATATAATGTAATAAAACGATACATATAATGTAATATGATATTGATTGTAGATAATTTGAAACATTTCCATCCGAATTGCTGACTCGACTTGACAGAATTTAATAACAATGCATCCTCATATCTACAACCAGAAATCTCATACAAGATCACTTCGCTCCATCACTCTATCCCTCTTCATCATAATCTACATCATTCTCTCCTCTGTTTCATCCTCTACATCAACTTCCTGTCCCACTCCTTGCCAATGTCGCACTGACCGCAGCGGTGAACCGATCTTCATTGACTGTCGCAACGGCAACCTCCGTCAAATGATCTCCCCCATCCCTCCATCAACCGTAGAACTCGACTTAAAATCAAACCCCATCTCGCACCTTAATCGTACCAGCTTCCCAGTACTACCACAACTGCGAAGACTCTCCATGGAAAACTGTCATCTAGAAAGAGTCGAACGTATGACATTTCGTAATCTCGAACTCCTCGAAATTCTTGAACTTTCTCGCAATCGAATTCGATACTTAGACGAGAGCGCTTTCTACGGATTACCGAGTCTGCGTGAAATCAGACTGGCTGATAATCACCTTGATACTTTGCCCAGATTTGTTTTTCGCGCTCTTTCGCTCGTCACTCTGGATATCAGCGGTAATAAACTACGTGGTATAAGTGATGAGACTTTCGAGGCAGCGAGTATTGAATCGCTGAATCTTGACTCGAATCGTTTCGATAGTTTACACGGTGGAGCTCTTCGTCCATTGAGCGGTAGCCTCACGCGTTTATCTATAAACCATAATTACGCACCGCTTTCAATTGCTGTGGACGCTTTCGCGACATTGAATTTAATATCGTTATCGATAATTTCATCGGGAATATCGGATGTATCGTTCCTGATGCATGTGACATCAAATAGTTTGGATATTAGCGGGAACGCGTTTGGTGCTGCGCGATTTCCATTGAGTTCTTCGCTAGCGAGTAGCTGTCGGGTTTTAGTAATCCGCGATTCGCAACTGACAAGATTAGACGACAACTTAGCATCAAGTATGCAAAGCGTTGAAGAACTTGATTTACGCAATAACACAATTGGTTCTCTACAAGGATCTGTTTTTCGCGATATGACTTCGCTACGAACACTCGATCTTAGTCGTAATGTCATATCCCAGCTTCCAACTGATTTTTCAAAACATTTGGGACATCTTGAAAACTTGAATTTATCTCGAAGTGGATTAAAATCACTCGTATCGAGTCCCTTCGAGAATGCGCATAGTTTAACTTCACTCGACTTAAGCTACAATCACATACAGGTGATTCCTGAGACCGCTCTCAGGAGAGTCCTCGAAGATGTCAATTTTGTGAATCTCTCCGGTAATCCTCTACATTGCAACTGCGAGGTTGCTTGGTTGAGAATTTGGCTAGCGGAAAAATCCAACGATATCGGGGCAGTGAAATGCATGGACGCTAAAAACGGACGTAGTGACAATATCCTCGAACGAAGCGTCTCTGAGTTTTTCTGCACCGGACCTCGTATCCTGCTCATCACACCGAGTACAAATCTTGATGCTGGAATGGACGCGATGCTTAGTTGTACGTCACAATCTGATCCTGCTTCCGATATTGTCTGGAAATCTCCATTTGGCGAAGTTTTCAGCATAACTCCGCCTTCGGACCGAACTGTAACGGGAACTTACGCTGCCTGGCAGATCAGCAGGATTAAACCAGATCAAGCCGGTTGGTACGCTTGCACGGCTACTAACACGCAAGCGTCCGCTGTTGAGTACACTTATGTACACGTTGTGTCTGGGACAGTGCCACCGGTTGATCTACGCGAGTTGAAGTATCCCAACATTCCCAACATCAACTCCATGTCCACAACAGTCAGCTGGAGATGGAACGGAGATAACTACGAGAAAGATACCGGTTCAAATTGGATCATAACGACGCCTAGTGGAAGTTTTAACAAGTTCACTCCGAAGACGGTAATCGACGCATCTGTATCGCAATTCGGTAGCGCATTGTTAAACGAAAATGGACCTCCGCGATCGAGCGATATACAATATGGAATACCGACTTCATCGAGTAGAGAGGGCGATAAGAAAGACGGACATACAGCGATTATTATTGCCTGCGTAGTTATTTCTTTAGTCATCGTCGTAGTCGTCGGTATTTTGTGTTTTATAGTAAGACGTAGACGAGCAAAAAGACGTCATGATAAATACCCGGTGGAAGAAAGACAGAAAGAGTTTCTGAATGGGGACAATAGTTTACCGTATTCATTCGCGACGAGAAAATTACCGGATGATATTCGGTTGAATGAAACGACGAAGCTACGTGATGCACACACGTGAAATGTGAATTGGTGTCGGGTGTTTATAACTTGCCAGAAATAGTGGATTTGATATTGTTTTTAGTCAGTTACCCTTTTGAAGAAGATGTTGGTAACAGTCTTAGTCAATCTGCAGTTTGTGTTGTATTTTTATTGCGCGTGAATGCAGCTTGATTAAGCGAAATCAGATTGCAATTGTATTTTCAATTATAATTTAGTATTTTTTTGAATTATTGCATTGCTTTTAGTAAATTTTATAATTAATAGTAATGGTTATAGTATGATAATAAATAATACTTTAATAGGATAAAATTTTTAGATTCTTGTAAAAGCTTCACTCCTTGTGTTACCTATGAAAAATATACAGATGTCTTAGAACTGCCATTATCTAAGTTGCTTTAAACTTATTAATTTTGTTATTTAAGTTTTAGCTTTATTTTGTTTACTATAGTAACTTATGATGTAAATACTAATGGATCCAAAATGTCTATTTATTTATCGTTTGTTTAAACTTAAGAGTAATTAGCAGTCTTTTTTAATGAATTTTATATAAGTTTAATGACTTTTAGAATTTTTAAGTGAAAGTAGTGTATAGTCTAGAAATGGTAGACCATCTTGTCAGTGATTTTAAATTGCTGTTTAATTGTTGTACAAATTATTTATTGAAGCTTTTGATGCAGAGTTTATGGAGTCTGATTTTAACTGAAAGATTCTGTGTTCGTATTTCGAAATATTTCGCTCTTTATTAATCGACAACCACATCTTGGACATAGTTTATAAAAAGTAATGTTAATATGAAATTCTTTTAATGAGATTACAATCTAAAGTTGTTGTGTCGGATTAATCAATGTATTTATTTATGACAAAAGTTGCATAGCAGCATTTATAATGCATATGTATACTGCCTATTGTTTTCGATTTACTGTAAATTTGTTTTATTTTTTGCATTTATTTAATACAAAAGTATTTCGAAATGCGCGACGTTCAATATTTATCAAGTTTGCTAACCCTTTAGTCAAATATATAATTTATTCTGAAACGTTTATAAATTAAAGCATACGGGTAACAAATGCTTAACTTTATAAAATTCTAACTGTAGTATAGGTAGAATTTAATATTTCAGATATTTTCTTAAAAAGAAAAACAGATGCTTTATTTTTTAAGAAAATATGTTTTTATTGAGCAATTGACTCATTAATTTTTGTCCAAGTGTTTGTATTGATTGCGCGTTTTACTGAATGCATTGATCTGCATTTAACTGCTCTGTAAAAAGAAGAGATTCATTATTGCTCATCAAAAACTGCATCATTATCGCATTATTTAATTGTAATTTATCACAGTGTTTTTGTATTGCTACTACTGCAACTTTTCAGTGTATTATTAATTTTGTTCAATCTGTTTGTTATGTAAACTTAAGTTTCTTCAATGGCAGTTAAAATTAGATGATATAAGTGTCGGTGATTTTATAGTTCAGTTATGCTTTAGTAACATCATCGTTGAGGCTATGTTTAATAACAAAAATAATACTAATATTTTCATCTAATTTAAACAGACAAGAACACAACTGTAATGAAAAGCTATTGAAAACTTATACGAAACTAATATGTGTCTGATCAACGAAAGAAATTTATATTAAGAAATAATAAAAAGTAAAAGTAAGTTCATTGAAGTATTAAATTAGTTTCATTGGATTTTCAACTTGAATAATTATAAACTATTAAATAACACTAAAATAATTATGATATAATTATAAATAACTATAGTAAGTTGTAGTGTTGAGTTATTTAATGATAAACTATCATGATTTAACCTTATAAATATATAAATCTAACTTCATTGCAATAAATATCATTAAAAATTACTCGTATTGCACTTTTATCATTAATTTAATGCTGTAAATATTGTTGTGTATTATTGTTGTTTTATTGCTTAGTATCGTCTACAATTTTCTTTCGAGACATAGTTTATAAATATTTTCTAAATTTAACATCATCCATGCATTTCTTGTCAGCATATTTATGTATTCATCAATTCTTGTTTATATTTCTTTTCAGCTTTGCTGTATGTTGTACAAAACGCTGACTTCTTTTGTTGTTTATTAAATAGAAAGTATCATAAAACTGCTCTATTGTTATTTATTTAATTATTAAAGATTTCAGTTAGTAGTAATCGGTAGTAGTTAGATTTTTATCACATTGAAGATAAAATAATTAGAATTCACTAATTAATCGATCGAGATAGATTGTTACGTCGGAAGAAAACTGTGCTATGGATGTTGCTGAATTGGTAAAGCCTCGGTTTAGTAATTTGTATGTCTTGGGTTCGATTCCCAATTGAGGCAAATGCAGCATTTTAAAAATATGAAAATACACAAAAAAAGAAACAACATTCGATGAAAACCAGAAAGAAGTTAAGTTCAATGCGCTGCACCGTATTGACAATAATGTTCATTGGATAGTACCGTATGATGCTTATATTTTAATAATAGTACCGTATATTATTCTGAACCGATATCTTAAATTACGTAATAATTGTTAAAATAATATTTGAAATACCAGTATTGCACAGGAGTTGTCTTTCACTACGGAAGGTGAGGTACAAAAATCATTTATTTTGTGTTATTTATTCATGATTACAGCATCTAGTCTAGCGGCTAGTTTTTTATTATATTCTCTAAATATATACATTTTCAGAAAGTCTGTAGGCTGTACAGGGAGATGCTTCGCAATAATTATTTTAAAATATTGCCTAATGTTTGTAGTATGGGGGTAGGTCAGCTATTTTATATCAAATTAAAAAATCATTTTCTCACCATTTTATAAAATGGATAAAATCCATTCAGATAAAATTTCATTTCATTATTTCAGATAAAATCACCATTTTAGATAAATGGTGATTTTATCTGAAAAGCTCCAGATTTGTATTTTAAAGTGCATATTTTTTGAGACACTTTTGTGTCCTATCAAAATGTAATAGCTTTTAGACTACACGCTAATAAACAATTATAAATGACAGTGATCAAACTAAACAACTAATTATATCTTTCAATTTAAGATTTCGTTCATTTGTTTTTTCTATCATCTAGCGAATGAATATTTTAATAAATGAGCTAAATAATAGACAACAACTTCTCAGTAATTATTGTATTTAATATAATTACCGAATTGTTAAGTTTGTTCATGTCATTTGTCAAATTATTTGACTATTTAAGAATGAGT
>JAQIXG010000617.1:0-29705 GCA_034700105.1 Oconnorella tubifera
CCCCTCGTCTATTCATCGTAATATATGAATGCACTGTAGGCCTTTTTGTATGACTTTATTTTAAGTTTAACTTAAAATAAAGTCAACCATTAACGAAAGTCTATGCATAGTACAATTGTGTCAAAATAGCTCTCTCTATTGAAAATGCGACAAAAATGACTAGAACAAACATGTTAACTCAGTTTTTTTCACTTTATAGAAAATTTGATAAGTAATGAATGAATTAGACTTTATTTTCTCTTTTAGTTCTTTTAAAATGAAATTCGTGGGCTTATTTATCGCATTTTCTTGATGTGTTTTTGTGTAATTTATTAAGCTTATCCTGTAATGTTTCGAGTAATACTTTTTTGCAACTACTTTTACAACTGATTTACTGGTACTGTGTATTAAATGTAATTATACTATTTGTGTTATGCTAGTATATTTGACAATTATAATAAATATGTAGACTATATTATAATGTTTCTAATAATAACAGTTTAATTAAAATACCATTCAGCTCATACTAACTGAAAATGACGAACAATAAATCACGGTATTACTAATGGCACAATTCGCAAATGCAACACTTATAACTTACAATACAGACTTATAAGTTGAAAACGCATCATATATGTTAAGCAATTTTTATTTGTAAAATCATTGAAATCGTACGGTATTTGAATCCGCTACCTCTCGAAACCTTACTAAAAATCGAACTGGAATCCTACGAATAAGTAACACCAACGAACCGTTTTGAAATTTCCGAGTTATAATCCATATTACAGCCTCATTATCTTACTTAACATTGTTGGAAAACTAACACTTGAAACTTATCGATTATTCTCCATTTAGCTTTAAATAATATACTGTATCTGGACAGAAGTAAAGCAACCACTACAGGTGACATCGCAACAAATAAAACCCGACTAATAATTTCCTGTAATAAACTCGCTGCCGTGCTGTCTTCATTCTTTCTCGCACGATATGTCGATGTGATGCTATACTGCTGATAGAAATTTGCGTTTGTATCACATATGAGTAGCAAGCAATCTTGGATTGAGATCGGTGTCTCAACGTTGAACGTTTAAGAATTTGGACATAGCTTCTTCGCATTTGGGAGTTTTAGAAAAAGGAGATTAGGGATTGAAGAAAGGGGTTTACGCTGGGGATATTTCGTGAGGGTAAGACGATACAGTAAGAATATTCAATTTACCAGTAATCGCACGATTACAATTTGTGGGATGGATATATGATGGATTGGATTAATAAAAATCTATTTAATAGTAACATCTCATTATAGGTAACCTATAAGTCTACTAAATTAATTTTGATTTCTGTACCCGTTATTTTAGCCGATTATTGTTACAGCATTGTTAATGATAAATAAGATAAATTTGTTGAGAGGCCCGGAGGGCCCAAATTTATTTAAACCTGGTTAAGTTTTTCTAAGTATATAATATTAGTTGTGGGATGTGACCTTCTATTTTTAGTGTGCAGATTTACAAAGATTTTTAATTCGACGTCCATATTGTATTATTAAGTAGAAAATCTAATATGTAGCTGACTTTTACAAACTCGAAAATGCATATGACGGTAACATTTACTCGTATAATGCTAGCCACTTTTCTTTAAATTATCAGTAATGATAAAAATCCTGCAGCACTAATAGGCTTATTATTATATCTGCTTTCTAATATAATTATACTTATTATGTACATCAAAAAAATGAAAGTAAAAGCTCTGAGAAAACCTCAGGCATGAATATGATATATTAAAAAGGCGATAACTTTATCATTTAATATATTAAAAAACAACCCTTAAAACAGTAATCTAAAATAATAATCCTATAGATACAAAACTAAATTAATTAAGTATTTAAACTATAAAGATAACGATGCTGAGAATTTTCTTTACTTATCTTACTTACTTATTTTCTTTACAAATCCGTATTATGACATAAAACTCAGGCTGTAAATTATTACAGAATTCATGAATTTATAATAAATTAATTATTCTTCAGATTTTCATCTAAAATTCATAATTTATTTATCTGCTGGCTTATTGTGAGAAGAACAGTGAAGAATACACATAATGAGAGACCTTTATCGATTCATAGACTTAGGGAATAGAGCATTATGATAGTTCTAAATTTAATGATTCAGTTTGAATGACTAAATCCCTCGGTTTTTAAGCTTTTGTTAATATATTTTGCGTAGGACTCAAGGCTACATTGATTTGACACTTTTTCGTTTAATTGTATTGAATGATGCCTCTAGTGTTAATGTTAAAATTTTATTTTAGAATACACATAATGAGAGACCGGACGATGGATGATTCAGTTTTAGAAACTGAATCATCCAACAGATGGATGTCTAAAAAAAAAATATTCTGGGTGATCTTGCGCCCTATAATTTCCTGTCCCCTTATGTAAAACGTATCCTGTTTCACCCGCTATTGAAGGTCGTGTTTCAATGTTAGGAATACGGCAATAACAACGCAAACAATTTCACGTAATCAGTCATCATTTCCAAACAGAGAAGCCGCAAGACTTTTCAGCGAAATTTCGACTAAACAGATTCTAATTCGATGACCGGGTTACAATTTGCAGATCATACTCATATACTTTACATGGTGCACAGTTCCACAGTGTGAAACGTGAAGAAAACAATGAAAATATAGCATATTTAGCTTTATTTTCAGTTAAAAACATACCGAATGGTACATTTTTAAATAGACATCTTAATTGTAATATTCGGATAATTAATAATACATTTGAATAGCTTATTGAACTGAAAATGTTCATTAGCTTGCTAAATTACGATAGAAATATATCAGCGTGCATTGATGTAACTTAATATATGCATAAATGCTCTGAAATGAATTAATATATAATTTGAGAATTTATGTAACCCAAAATCTAATCAATATATTCAGGACCCTAAAATCTAATTTTAATTAATATCAGGAAAATTATCTTTTTAATTATCTTAGAGTTAGCAGCTGCTGTTAAAATTTAACATAACAATGAAAAATAACCAAACCGAGAGGCTTAGACCAGTCAACAAAAGTTCTTTCAATCTTAGATTACACCATAGCTATGTATGATCTACTTATTGATTGAGCTTAGCTGGCTGACATGGACATTATGCCGTGGGACGGTCGCTAGTCAAATTCGATATCTCGATTCGCAGGAGATCGATTTTTGTATAAAAAACATTTCAGCCGTTTTACAAGAAGTCACCGCATTTTGAACGTCTAGCCATATATCATTTTTGCAAAATTATATCAGAAATCAGTAGTTAGAAATGAAATTACAGTATCAGAAATTGCATACTTAGTGCATAGTTGTGGTGAAACTGTAATTTTAAAGTGCTATAGAGATCTTAAATATTCTATTTCAATGATATATATTATCAAATAAATATTGGATCAACTGTAATTGATCTTGGAGATGCGGCCAGATTGAAATCTGCAAAGAAGGGGATCAATTTTGACGCTAAAATTAAGAAGCGACAATATTTTACAGTTTTATTAGATATACTTTATACTGCTATAATTCGTAAGATACGTAATAATTAATTTTAGATAATAAAAAATCGTGCAGTAAAACTATTACTACACGTAATGATATAAATCTCGTGCCATAATTCAATTTTATTATCTATTTAACAAAAAAATAAATTAGTAATCAAAAACCCGAATCAAATCAGATTCTATTCACGTGACTATAATGCTTACCTAAATACTCCTTATTTGAAGTCAATGGGAGACAATCGAATCTAACTACAGAATATAACTACAGCTTAATAACTGAACCCAAATAGCCTACTGTAATTAAAAATGAATCGAGTAAAATTATACCTAAAATCCAATCCACTCAAACATTACACCAGCTCAAATCGCGACGGTGTCCTAATAGCGAATGTTTCTTTTACGGTTAAACGATTCATTTTAAATACACATTCAAGATCTGACCCATCCTAATAAGATAATCTTTTCTCCCCACCTAAATAAACACTCGACAAATCGCTACTTTGACCAGCAATTGCTTTCAACGACTTCAGTCGCATCTTAAATTTTCAAGCGCCGCCGCACTTCAAGTGCAGCGTCATGCAACGACTATTGTAGCAATTATATTTTATAGTTTCAAGTTTTTGCGTTATGGAAACAATAATCGTATCTATCTAATACTGAGAGTGCTTTTTTTGACGGCCAAAAAGGTTCAGTAGAAAATTCATTGGCTTATTAATATCATTAATAATATTAACCCTAAATATAATCTTGATTAAATTGCTATATTTGTGATCAGTTCGATCAAATATTGTTTAATCTTTGATATCTGCCTGAAAAATCATATTGAACTGGCAGTCCTAATCCTGGCCCCGTCTCTTCCCCCGACCCTCCTACATTATACACACTCAACATTCCCACTCCAACACTAATTTCAGCTATATTATTATTACTATTATTATTACTATTAAAAACAATCTGAAAGTGTCATTTCTTGATTTTGCTTGAGATCCGAGATATTCATTTGGTTGACAGGACTATTAATTTTGATTAATATGACGGCATTACGAGTGTTCGCTAATGTAAACGACTGCGATAACAGCTCTACTATGATATACATGGTGATAAAATTACTTTGAAGTTGGCACAATTTATTAAACCTATAGCTAAGTAGACCTGGCACGATATTAACAAGAAGTAAATCAAAAATATATGAAGCATAAAACTGCAACTGCAAGACCCATTTCCAGGATGTTGTACTGTATACCACTCGATGAAATGGATTGCAAAAAAATATAGCAGAACAAAGATAACGATAGCAAGATTTTAGTAAGACTGTCGATCTAAAATAAGACCACAAAATATATTAAAAAGTATAAAAGTTAAAGATAGTTAAAATTGACTTCATGGGGTTAAAATTTCATTACACTTGAGAGTAATTTACAGTGGCGTAGCCAGTAATTTATGATGGGAGGGAGGGAGGGAGGGGGGGGGGGTTGTGATTGAGAAATATTTATTAAAATTATTAACAATTATTTTTTTTATTCAAGAGGAAAATCTTTTTAAAAACATTACATAGTCAAAAGGGGGGGGGGGTTTAATCCCTGAACTCCCCCTTGCTACGCCACTGCAGTATTAATTGCTAGTGGTAGGCCCGCACTAACATCCACACTTCATAGTCTCATCTGAAAAATCGAAATTCATGAATATATTATATACTCAATCAAGACAATGATTGATAGATACATTAGTTTATGAAATTTAAATGTAGCTGTCTAATTGAACCCGAGAAAAATGTTACAGTTCAGTCATTTTCTGCCAAATACTCGATTCGCCTTTTTGAGTTCAATTATCCCTAAATACCGAAGCATTCATAATAAATTCTCATTCGACACACGTGAGGCAAATGGTTACAGCTATTGAGATAAGAGTTCGTTGTTATAAAAATCAACTTTTTCATTATTAATTATGATGAAGGCATCTGGGACGAGTTCGCGTTTTAAAAACTTTATTGGTTTCTAAAACATTACATACAAATACTAATACGTTAGCGTATCACTGCGCATGGAAAACGAATTATCTAGAAGTCTTAACTTAATAGCATTATAGTAACAATTACTTTTTTGTTTAAGTTCGCAGTATACAGTTTCATGCAAACAGGTATACGCTAAAAACGAGCGTGGGCCCTACATAAGGTCTTTAATGTTATGTACAAATTGTACTGAATCATTGAAATGACTAAAGTGCATGATTAAACATGGATCTATATGACAGCTGAATTAGATCTGAAAACGCATAACCAATACGATGAAATGTCCAACACGGTGCAATACATGTCAATATCAAATCTACCGTGTTAAGCTTATTTAGCTTATTATTAAGCTTATTACGATAAGCTAATTAAGCTATCTAGATATTTTTATTCAAATGATAGTTAAAAGTTTATCAAATTATAAACGAATGCAGAAAAGTTGTTTCTTTGATTTTTCTAAATCAAAAAATTGTTTTCTTCAGTTTCTTTGATCTTTTCATTTTAATGAATTGGTGCCCATTATATTTAACAAATTTAATTATGTTAGATGCTCGAATATAAACTCTAAGTCAATCGCTTATTTTACCTCTTTCAACGTTCAGGCTTATATTATCTATTGATTTAATTCTTATATTGATCTATTAGATTGATCTCATTTTTTTCATTATTAATAATGTCGGCTACATAACATTTTTTATATTCTTACATTTATATCGAGCTTTGAATCTTTAAAAACGAATCTAATTTTTAACCAGTGAAAATAATTAAGGCGTGAGAAATACTATGCCCACGATTATAATTCGCAGCAGCTCTCGAAATGTGTCGTTATCTTCTTTGAAATCGCGTCTTCAATCGATTCAATTACATCAAAGAGTATTGCAAGTGGACAACTCTCAAGAAATAGCAGTTCATCTCTAATGGTGCGATACTTCAATAGCATGATGCATGCAATCAATAAATGCAGTATGATAACTTATAGGCAGGCTCATTTCGTTTCGAGGAATTTAATTTAAAGTTAGCGTTGCAAAGAATGGTTAGGCTCTGACCGTTCTGTAAATAATGCCCCCGCCTGGTATCCGAGGTCAAAATTTTGTGCGAATAATGATTTAATTTAAACTTTTAAATTAACCCACACAATGTTGTGTGGGTTAATTTACACTGCGTTCAATTTTTTCTTTAAGTGACAATGAGAGCTATTATAATAATTTCATAATAATACAATTTATTATGAAATTATTATAATGTATGTCTCTATTTTGTTGTAATTAAATAATAACACGTTCAACGTATGCTTATTTTTGTGCATTCGTTGACCCTCCACCCTCAGTTTTTTTCAGGGTATAACAAAAATTATACACCGATAGTTATCTTATCTTTAATTCTTTCGTAGTTGAAAGTCCATTTAAATTTTTATAGTTAGATAAAAAAAAGTTTAAAAGTTTTCTTTAGGGTCCTATTAAAAGTTTCCTGTGAAATTTTTTTTCAGTATTTTTAACATATTTTACAACAGTGTCATTGTAGTAATTTAAAGTTACATTGTACTATATAATATATTATAATGAAAAAAAAATAAATATCGAGTAGTTTTGCTTTGAATTAAATTTTAAATGATTTTATATTTAAACTAATGTTTAGAAATTGATTTAAAAGGAGAATAATTTAATAGGGGCCTATTTGATAGGTCATTCTAGAAATTAATTTTGTTAATAGGATAACTTTGCGTATTTTATATTCCGTTCACAATAAATGTATATTGTATATTTGATGGAAATAGATATACTAGTATTACTTCTTGAGCTCGATCATGGTCCTGCTGGCCGCCGTCGTCTTGCCCCACGGAGCTATGCCCTTTGACGGGGATGGCAATTCTGCATCGGCTGAATGCCGTGTACGCAATGCTAAACTTAATCCTCAGTTAAGGGAAACTTTGTCTGAGGCTAGTAATGTTTGCTGTTTAATCGTTAATTATGTCTGAGTCAACTCTGCTATTCGGAAACTCTTGAACTGAAACTTAACAACTTAAGACTCTAAAATTATTAGATAGTCTCAACCATAATGATACAAAATTTAGCTTAATTTTAAAAGTTAAATTCTTTATTGTATAGCATTTAGGCTAACCAACTTGTAGTACTTATAGTAGGGTACAATTTGTAGTTACTAATTTGATATTAGTCATAGTATCAATTTGTACTTGTAATTTAATTCCATATTTTTTGGATTAATGTTTTTTGCCAAAAACTACCAAAGTTACGTAGTATTCTTTATCATTTTTTTACAAGATGATAATCTGAAGCAGTTACATATTTATAGACTATTTCGTTTACAGTTTGCTTTAATTTATTTTTTATTCTTGATTTGAATGCAAAATTTTAAGTTTAGTTCATTTAACTGTTGCAGTTATATGAAGGTATCTGTAAGGCTGCTGCCACTATTGCTTCCCTTGAACCGGATCTGATTATACTCAACACACCTCACGGTATAAGTCTCTCTGATGCCTACGGGGTTTATTCGAATGAAACGGCGAATGGAAACGCGCAGTGGTTAGATCTTTGGACCGATTTCGAGGTTCTTATTACATGTACTTTAATTTTAAATATCTATTTTGTTTTTATAGATTTGAATTGTTTAGGTAATTTAATAAATAATAAAAGTTAATTGGATTCAGTTTAGAAAGAAAGGGAAGATTATCAAATTAGCTTAACTTAACGAAAGAAAAAAAGGATCTTTAGGGAACCTTAATTTAATTTATTTTCTGTATTAGATATCTAGAGTATTCCATTTTTTTTTGATTACTTTTTTCTTATATATTATATTTAGAACGTTTCAGAAATAGTTATGTATGAAAGAAAGACATATTTAAAAGTTTCAGACAGGATTTCTTTAAAAAGTTAGAAACAAGTTTAAAAATATTGTCATGTTTAACATTTAAAAAAGCCATTTTTTGAAAATATCATTCGCCCATCTACACATTATATACAAGTGGGTAGACTCACTTTTTTATTAATTTTTGAATTAAATTCAGATTAAATGAATTTTCTGATATGTGCAATACACTTGAAGGCTAACATTCATCTTGATAAAGCTAGATCTCTAGAATTGACAGAACATCTGAAGGGTCCAAATATCAGTGTTCAGGGCATCACCAGCTATTCAGGTGTGGAGATGAAGCTGAGATGGGGAGAGGTCATTCCTCTTTGGTATCTTAAGAAGTACCTTAAAAATGGTGCGAGTCTTAGTGAATATTTTTGTTTCATACCACATGAATTCGCTAAGATATCGATAAAAAACTAGTAGATAATCATAGATTTTAAAAATCATAGATGTAAAAGTATTTCAAGTTGTGTTTAAATTGATTCATATTGGGTTTGATATAAATTCAATACTACTAGACACTGGTTTCTTTTTTATCAATTCGTATAATAAACTTAAATTTATATGCGAATTGTGATTATTTTAACTCTGTTCTAACGGTTATATTAATGTTTCTTACGGTTATATTTATATAAACGTTAGAAATATTGCGTTGAAAATATTTATACAACCATTAGAAATAATACGTTTTGTATTTATCTAATTATTTGTATCATTATTATCTATATTAATCCCAATAGATCCCAAGTTTATGATAATATCGAATGATTTCAAACCCAAAGTCAACAAACTTGAGCAGTGGAGACTCGATGGAGGGGCTAGCTTGGCTGAATTCATCAGGAACATTCCTGAGAAAGTTGTCGTAGCCATTAGTGGGGATCTCGCTCATCGCTACCCAACCGATTGTAAAGATTCCATCTATCTGCCTGATCCCAGGCGAGTTGAACTTTTACAATTATCCTGGCATTGTGTTTTGCAGACTTTTAGGATGTCAGGTTTCAAGGAACCTTTTTAACTAAAAAAAATAAGTTTAGTTATATACCGGTGAAAATGCGCAAAGTCCATGATCATTACAGCTATTTCATTGGACTCTGGTATCATCTGGTCATAGTGACATCATGGATGTTAAATATAAAAGCATCGTGTGATTTAAACCAAATTTTAAGAAATCCGTACAAATGTATGGAGTCTATACATATGTACGTCCCCTGGAACCAGCCATAGGTTGGGCCGATGTTTGCAATACTGCGAGTGCGATAGCAAAAATACACTGGAGATGTTTTTTAAATTTCAGATGGGGGCCAATGCCACCTAATTCGGACGCTTCTGAAAATTTTGCTTCATCAGTCGTTAGTTGGATACAAAGTGGTTCAGAAGTTGATGAGTTCGTTTTCTTTTCAGAAACATTTCAGAAATTATTTTATTATGTAAACGTTTATTAGACGATGGATTTAATTTTTTATTCTGTTTTGGGTGGGGAGTTTGGATAAATATTGATGTTATATTATTGAATCAGTTGAAATTATTAAAACTTTTAAATTATATATTTAATTTTAGTTATCATGTATATTTATTTGATTTCTATCACTGTATAGCTTCTTTGAGATGATAAAGTGTCAATTAATGATTCTATAAAATTCAGAGCAGGACAGTTTTGATAAGGGTTAGGTTAACTCATAACCCTAACCTAATAAAAAAACTTAAACCCTAACCGTAATAATAATTGTCCTGCACCGAATTGTCCTGCTCCAAAATTATCCTTTCACCCAATCAAATTCCAATCAGATTTTCTTTTTGCAGGAAATCCACAGGAGACAGCCAGATATCCTACACTTGGGATCACGCGGCTGCCTTGCAACATCTAGCCGATGCCGTGGCCCTTGATCCCCAGGCCTGGGCCTGCGGCACTAAAGGCCTGGTTCTACTACACGGCCTGTTGTCCGCAGAGGTCAAACGGGGGTCAGAGTTCACGTCAAAGGTCGTCGTTTATAAAGCGCCGACTTATTACGGAATGTTGGCTGCTACTTTTATTAAGAATAACGCAAAATAAAATTAAGCGAAGGAAGATTAAATTTCAGTAAATAATGCAATTGAGTTGAATAATGTAATAATACCATGCTATTGTTAAAAAGACTTGAAGTTATTATTTTAATCATTATTATCCGGTAATTGATAATGTATAACTTTTGTACTGTAATTTATTATAGAAATGTTTTTGAATAATTCCAGTGTTATTATTTTTATAAAGTTTAATGATCTGTAAGTGATACTGTATAAACTATGGTGTGTTTCAGATAAAATGAAAAATTTGTTGCCTTGAAAAGTCGACCGCTTTGTTGTTTGTTATTTTTATTTTCCCAGTATTATGTAAAGAGTATTAAAGAGATCGTGTAGTTTATATAAAGTTTTATTGTTGTATTGATTACTGTGTTGACTTTGCAAACAGTTTAACGCTAGATAAGTGTGATGATTGTAAGATACCATTAACTGCTGCAAACTTGTTTGTTTTGCGAGACTACAGTTCATGTTGGATAGTCATAGTCTTAATTTATCAATGCTACTTGAATTAAGCTATTTTTATTTATATTGTTACCATTTTTATTTAAATGTATTTAATGTGTATGAAGCTTTATTTGTGTTGAGAATTTAAAAATAGTACTATGCACAAAATACTAACTTTCGCTGATGTGGATTTTAACAAAACTTGTGATTATAATAAAATAGCAAAATATTATACTTGTCAGAAATTAGAATTCTTTCTAAACTGCAGTGCTATGAGCCGGGGTGAAATTCGGTTGTACTAACTTGAAATTTGGAGATTTTTGTACAGTGTACAGAGTTTCAGTTACAAACACAGAATCTTGCATCTTAATTAAGCAAATTAATAAAAGAATCATGAGTGGTAATAAATTGCAACTAATATATGTTTCCCATGTATCCTTTTCTTATGGCTCGCTACTCTAAAGGCCTGAATTCGAAACCCGGTCACCAGTTGAGAAATCTAAACATATAATTGTATTTCTACTTGTTCTTTAATACAGTGAGCGATATTTAAGGTTATATATTTTTATTTACTTTTTTACATTATTTATTTTTTGTTCTAATTCTATTTTATATGCTCGTTTGTACGTCTAGTTGTATTTGTCTATATATGCGCGTACTTGGAATCATTTGACACTGCATTAATATTGAAAGTATAAGTTTGTTTTATATTTTCGGAAGTTTAAATATAAAACAATTCTACAAAAAGTCTAACTAGTAAAGTAACAGAATTTATATACATTAACTAGTTATCTCCTATATAATTATTTAGTATTAATTTTATTTTCTGACACTACATAGACGCGATGGACATTGATAAAGCCCTGCACCATGTCGGCGAATACGGCAGACTTCAGCGTCGCATCCTCTGGTCCATGGCCATCCCCCAGGCTTTTGTCGCGTGGCAGCACATCCACAACGTCTTCACGGGGGCTGAGCCCGAGCTCATCTGCGTGACGGGGGGGAAACAGACCCAGGGCTGCCCAAGTGGGGGACAGTCGAGTTGCGATAGTTATATTTTTCCGGGGAAAGATTTTACATCAACTGCGTCTGAAGTAATTCTATTCATTTTTATTTGAATTTATTTATAAATAAATTACCAAAAAAAAATTAAATAGATTACATAAGGTTGAGTTTATTGGTTTCATTATCTTTTTCTAAATCAATATTTGTCTATTTTTTTTAACTTTTTGTGCTGATGTAACGTTGGATATATTTGTAGTGGAATCTCATTTGCGGTGATTCGTATAAATCTGATCTCGTGCAGTCGTTCTACATGGCAGGATTGCTTGTTGGTAATCTGCTCGGTGGCATCGTTGCCGATCAGTATGGACGACGTCGTCTCGTTTATCTGTCTTCTCTTGCGATCACGTTCTTTAGCGTGATAGCGATATTTTCCAGCAATTACGAAAGGTTTCAGTAATTGTGCAATGCTGCTATTTTGTCTATTTAAAGTTTATAAAGATTATTGAACACTTTATTAATCCTTAATGATTATTTGGTCCATTGAATTTTATACTTTATATAAATAAGTTGATCGATGGATTATGAAGCTTTTTTATGCTCTTATTATTTTTTATATTATGGGTTTGTTTTGATTTATATTTAATGTGCAAATATTATCTGTAGCCTAAAGTCAATTTTTATCTGCACATTTTCTGTTTAGTAATTTTTATATCACTATTGACTTTCCCAATTCATTTCCCAATTCATTTACCAATTCATATCCAAGTTAATTTCCCAATTCATTCCCTAACTCATTTCCCAATTCATTTCCCAATTGATATCCAAATTAATTTCCTAATTCATTCCCTGACTCATTTCCCAATTCATTTTCCAATTCATTTCCCAAACTCTTCCCCAATTCATTTCCCAATTCATTTCAAATTCATTTCCCAGCTCATTTCCCAATTCATTTCCCATTTCATCGCCCAATTCATTTCCCAGCTCATTTCCCAATTCATTTCCAGTTCATTTCTCAATTCATTTCCCAATGCATTACAAATTTTCAGTTACGTTTTGTGGAGATTTCTCTCCGCTGTCTCTGCCGGCGCTTATGGTCTGGTAAGCTTCACACTACCGGCGGAACTGGTAGGAGCAGAACAGCGGGGCTTCGTTAACGTTCTAGCGACGGTATCGTACGCACTTGGCATAGGCTCGCTGTCTTTGGTAGCGTTCTATGTCAGGGACTGGAGGGCTGTGAGCGTTATTACTGCGCTACCTGGGCTGATTGGGTTATATTATTACAGGTAAGGGTTTATGTAGTGTTTTTGTATTTTTTTTGTATTTTTTATGTTTTTTTATATTTATCATTTTTATGTTTTTTTTTATGTTTTTTTTATATTTTTAGTGCGTTTGTATTTTTTTGTCAGACTCGTTTTTATCCACTGTTTTTGTATTTTTTGATTTTTTATTGAATTTGTTTGTATTTTTTTCTATTTTTAGTATTTTTTTTTTATTTTTGTTTGTCAGACTCATTGTCGTCAGTAAGATGGCATCCCAGACAGATTTTAAGATTTTAAGCAAGTTTGTGTGTAAACGGCCCAGACAATAACTGTTGAATTAGTAAGATGCTTAATTCAATTGCTAAATCAGCTGTATCATTTTTGAACGAGCCTAAACGTTTACTTAAATTTTACAATTCCGTAGGATTGTTCCAGAGAGCCCACGTTGGTTACTTAGTCAAGGTAGAATAGAAGAGGCGGAGACTGTTATAAATTACATATCAGTAGTGAACACTGGCCACCCCCCCTCACCCCCCATCAAACTTCAACCCCCCAGTCTGGAATTATCCAGGGCCGCCCAGGGGGGCAGTTTTTTAGATCTCATTCGAAATTCGGCTCTTTGTCGAATCACGTCAAATAATATCTACACTTGGTGAGTTGTATTTAAACATTTTTTTTGGGGGGTGTTATGTGTAAAATAGGGCTTTATGATGAGTGTTTTTAATATTATAAAAATTAGAATTCGCATTTAATGTCAATTGAGTGCAGTAATGTCTTATCTGACAGTTTGTTATTGTAGTTTTCTACAGTATAAATATTATCTATATGTAGTAGACTTATGAGTTAGCTCTGTGCTTATGTCCGTCAGTATAGCAAAATTGTTTTATTATTACTTTTTAAATATATAATTTTATATCCTTTGTAATTTTTTGAAATTTGTATTATAACTATTGCCGCTGCATTCACGCTATTACTTAAAAGTTAAAACTTAATCACTTAGTCAAGTTAGGTTAATGTTAAGTTTAACGTCATGGATTACCTCATTATATGAACAATATCTCATATGTATCTATATATTAGTTAGTTGATTACTCAGTAAGTGGTTGGTTGTTACATCTTATTTACTTTAGGTTTGTAACTGCTATGGTTTACTACGGGTTAACTCTTCGCGCTGGTACCCTGGGCACTGATCGATACATCAGTATTTCATTGGCGGGACTGATTGAGATTCCGGCTGATTTTGCTACCTTATGGAGCATTGATAGGTGGACTTCTGTTTTTTATTCTATCAAACCGAAAATTTGTCATTTTGTTTGGTTTAGAAAAACTCACGAATAAAACACTCTAATAATTTGAAATTTTCATGAAATTTTCTGTTGTGGATTTCTAGGACAATGCTTCTATTCTTATGTCAAAATGTTTTCTTATAAGACATAGTGATCTGTAAAGTTTACATACAATAGAATTCAATGAATTTTTGTTCTCCACAATTTTATTACAACAAGCACGTCATTTTTTTTTAAATTTAAGCTATTTCAATATCCAATGTTCAACCCCTTTCATGTCAACTTTTTCTGTTGACTCTGCTATTCATCTCTTTGGTATTTTAGTTTTAAATGTAATTAAATAGGCTATCCTTTCAGGATAACTGAAATCACACTAAGTGGGATAAATTTAATGGATAAATATTAAATTTATCCAACTATTATTAAACCTTATGGCAATCGAATTGCATTTATCCCGGCTTTCTTAAAATGGTATATGCTCCCTCACAGTGAGATCTTGCTGTGTTCATATCAAATCTTATATTTTGCTGTTTGGCCGCAGGTTTGGAAGACGCTGGACTTATTCCTGGAGTTTATTTGTCGGGGGTCTTAGTTGCATTGCCATTGCTGCACTGCCATCAGGTGAATAATTATTATGTGATATTTTTATTTATGTCGTATCAATTGAAATAGATACGAATGTATGTAAACGCATTAGTTTGCTGTAAATCAATGGCATTATGTTATTAATTAGGTATATGAGTTTCTTTACTTTGACACTATGCTATATCTCTGAAATGACTAATGCTCTCAATAATGTAAATTGCAGTCTATACTTGTACAAGACTTCATTTTTATTTTGCTATAACATTTTATTTCAATAATTATATGCCAAGTTACAGTGTTGATCTTAACAGAAGTTATTAAATACTTTAATAAATAAATGTATTTATTTAGTATTTAGAAAGTAATTAAAGGTGTGTTTAAATATGTCAGATTTAGGGTATACAGTGACAATGCTGGCTTTTCTTGGTAAGATAGGGATCTCGGTATCTTTCTGCGTTTGTTGGATACATGCTACAGAAATGTATCCAACTAGTATCAGGTATTATTTATTTATTAATTAATTTATTTATTATCTAGTTGTCATTTACTATGTATTGTTTTTATTTTGCGAGATTTTCTTTAGACCCTGAATATATAACCCGCCATATTGGCGCCATCAATTCATTTAATATTCATAACTTAAACCAACCCTAAACTTAACCCTAATTCTAACACTAAATTCTAATCCTAAACCTAAACCTAACCTTAAATCCAATCCTAATCTAAGAACTAAAAGTCTAGTCTGATTTGACGGGTTACTTATGATCATGATCGTCATTATTATGATAATGATAATAGTTATGATAATGATGATTACGCTGATTTTGTTACAGAAATAAAGCCCTGAGTGTATGTAATATGTCGTCTAGACTTGGTGGTGTTGTCTCTCCCATTGTACTTACCCTAGTAAGTCGAACTTTCTAATTTACTAATATTACAGCTTTATATTATTTAGTTATTTTAGTTTAGTTATTATTAATTTTATTATTTTATATTATTATTTTATTATTTTTATATATAATTGCATGTAATATAATGACATAATATAATTGCATAAATGTAATTTCAATTCTTTATGGCTTAATGGTAGTGCGTCCAACTCAGGATCGGAAAGTTATGTGTTCTAAATCACATCGGGATCAAATTTTTAAAGTTATAAATTTTGCGCATTATAAGTTTATAAGGACTAGATCCTGTCCTTTTAAACTTTGACAAGTTTTAAATCTAACATAACTATATTATGTTAGATTTAGTAATGTAACTATTATAACTAATTATTATTAGAGCTAATAATATAACTATTGTAATTTCATTTATTTAATAGTTATTACAATAAATGATTTCCTAAATACAACATTCAGGGTCGCCTGCACGGAAATGCTGATTTTTTACTCTTTGGTGCCTTCACCATTATCGCTGCAGTCATCAGTCGGGCGCTGCCAGAAACCCGCAACCGACCCATGCCAGAGGTTGTAGATGACATCGGAAGGTCATCCGGTGGTCAAAGGTTACCGGGAAGGGTTATAGAGTTGCCATTGTCAGCTGCGATGGAGCTGAAGGGTCCGGGTCTGGAGGGGGAGATCAGGGAACTGGAGAGAAAAATTGAGTTTAAAAGTTAGTTTTTGCAGAGAGGCATTATGTTTTAACAAGTCCCGCCCAAAGTTTTTGTAGAGAGGCATTTGTTAAGTTTATTATGGAAGGTTCAGTATGGAAGGTTCAGGTCCCTTTAGTTAAGCGTTATTATGGAAGTTTCAGTAGGTTGTTTAATTGTTAGGATTAGATTTATTGTTAGGAGTAGGGTTAGGGTTGAGATTAGGTGAGAGATGTAATTAAAGAGTTGAATGCAGATAATTTAAATAGAAGGCGGGTTTTGTTAAATGTGGGACCTTGCTAAAGAGATTTGTGATTTTTGATATTATGTACAAATTTGGGGCCAGATTTAAATGTTTTAAAAATCTATGATAATAAATATAAATCTATATATTCATGCATGTGGGAAATTTAGCACATGAAGAAGGTCATTTTTAATAAAAGAAAGAAATTTGTATTTGTATATTAAAAAACATGCAAGGGTAAATAACTATAATCAATTGAGTATAACCTTAATAAAGATATCATAGTCATAATAAAGATGGCTTAACCAACATCATGGAAACGACTATATATAAGTAGCATAACCATAGTCAGGGGGACATAGCTTCAAATAAGCAAACATAATCATTACCGTGGAAATAACCATCTAATTGAAATTGCATGACTTTAAATTATATATGGTCAAGAATACAGTGTAAGATCTGAATTGTAACACTTATTATTAAGATGGTTGTAAATTGTTTGTATTTTGAATGAAGGTATTCTTTAATTACATTTGATCTACTCAGTGATGTGTACATTTGACTACTCAGTTGTCTACAATGGCTACTTAATTATTCCATCTAATTGCTTATTTGTATGTAATTGTGGATTTGATATTTATTTGATTTACGTCTAGTTATAGCACATGATAAATGACAAGGGCTAGAGTTTTAAAACTTATTAGTTTTGAGTGGAATATCGAGTTTTCTTCAGGTAAAAGTAAGGGTCATAGCCCCCCACCTCAAACCGCAAAGTTAACTGTGGTTACAAATGTTAACTCAAAACTGTTGTTTTGCCTTATGCATTAAATGTTAATGTTAAATTAATATGTAACGCGTAATTAAGTTGAAAATAGAGATCGAGATATTATCATATCATGGTGACTGTTTTAACGCATGTATGCGTTATATTTTGCTATTTCAGTTGTGAGTGATTTTAGTTATTTATCGTCTGAATTGTTATTTATTGGTATTAGTGTTTTATTTTGAGTTATTGATAGTTAAGCGACTTGCAGTAGCAGAGCATTGTAATAAGTATTTCAGCAATAGAGCTTGACAATCAAAGTGGTAGAGCATCAGACTATGAGCAGCAGATTCAGGTTCAATTGATGCTTCACTATGTCGCTGGCTTGCTGCACCCTTTAGTAAGATGCTTAACAGCTATATCTGAGACAGTGTCTATATAATACGGTAATCCAGATTTCAACTTCTAGATGGTAACTCCATTTAGTTTTAAGCAAGGATCCCCCCTACTAACCAATCATCCCTACTAACCAATCCTACTAATCAATCAATTTAAAAGTGGAAACGTGCATTCTATGGGTTCCAATATTTTTTGTCTTACTATTACATCAAAAGTAACAGTTTGTGAAAATGGAAAACACTGGTGAAAATTATCATGACCATGCCTGGGAGAGAGGCATTTTAATGATAATTCTTATCTGCCAACCCCCCCCCACTCACTCCTCGGGTTGCCTTCAGAATCTTTATATACTAGCTATACATATATTTTTGGGAAGTAAAATAGTTGAAATATCAGTCTTTAATTGTCACTGCCAAAGGAAAAAAGTTTGAAATCATTGCTTGATTTCTTTGCATTTTTATCAATCATTTCACTCAAACTTTACTAGATAAGTGATTCAATCAACTTAATCATTAGAATTGTTACTTCTAATTTTTTTTGATCCAATGTTGTGTATTATTTTTGTTATTATATTTGTTAATGATTAAGTTTGTTTATTAAACTGTATGGTGGATTGAGTTATCAACATATTTCTATTACGCTGTAAAGTATTCTGTAAATAAAATAAATTCAAGTGAAAAAATATATTGTATTATTATATGTTTGTTCTTATTGCATTATAACTTGAAATAAAATAATATAAAAGATAAAATAGATAAATAAGATGGAATAATATAAGCTACATTTGTGCGGATGTCACTTTAGCAACAAAAAAAGAACAAAAACAGCAGTTTACTGGTCAATCATTATTTTTCAACAAGACGTAAATGTCATTCTTATAAATTACGATATGTTAATATAGATTAGGTTATAATCAACAGCGTATGATTAAATCAAATAATTATTATTATTCCAACAATGATTCTTTATTAAAACATAATCTCTCTCTATATACACCATTTATCAGTTTTTGTTCAATTTTTTAGATCTACTGTAATATACTGTGTTCAAGATTGTTAGCAAAATTTAATACCAGTCTGATAAGAATGCCAATACTTCAAGTATACCTCAAAAAACAAAACTTTTATAAATCTACTACGTGCAAAATTGTATATTTTGCTAATGCGCAAAATTTAAATATGAAAACGTCATTATATCGTGATTCTACATACAAAATATGTACACTACGGCACACTAAAAGCCTAAAAAATACAAAAATTTATTTACTAAAATCAATTTACTAAAATCTATTGACTATTATCAAATTATTATCATAGTCATTTTTCCTATATATTACTTGCAATACCTACTTTACTATATACCTAGATAACTACTAGTAACAAACTAACAGTATATTACTAACAGAAGTTAGTCGTTGAAAAAAAGCAACCGCTTCAAAAATTAAAACAAAGTTTAAAAGTTAAAAGAATGAAATTCAATACTGCGTTAAATTAAGTCAAATGAAAAAGCAGCACCAAAGAAAAATAAAAGAATAATATATAAATAAACAATTTAACGCAAAAAGAAATAAAATAATATTATTAAATAAATGATACTCGATTTAATAGAAAATCTTGTTGACTATTTTTTGAAAATCTTACCCAATATTCATATATTAAACGCTTGTTTAAAAACTAAATAAAATTATCGGACGCACATTTTGTTCAGATTGCACAAATAAATGCCAGTTAATACCATAAATATAATAAAATATAATTAGTTGACAAAAAATCTACTTTTAATCAATTTCATGAAGGATGATTAACTTTGCATTAGACGCTGAATTAAAATCAAGAATTTGAAAAAAGCTTGCAATCCAAACAATCCGCAATTGTTAAATACTCTGTTAACTACATTTTATACAAGATCATCAACCTAAAAGTGAAGTAAGTTAGCGAAACATTTTCAGGATTCGAACCCGAGATATTCAGCTGAAGAGTTAACTGCTCTAATCTCTACTCTATCTATCCACAGCAAAATAAGGAAACAATTATTAATATATAAGCTTCATGAAATCGGTCAATATTTCTCTTAGAAACTTGGATTTATACACTAAGCTAAAAACTAGCCATTCATAATTATTCTGCAGATAATAAACTCATATTAAACTTGATCATTTTTCATATCACATTCGCAATTTCGCTTATCCTATTGTATCAATTACAACTTTTCGAACTCAATTTTAAAAACTGCAGCAGACAATAGTAACACTTCAGTAGGATACGCATAATTTTAGAAATAATTTAAATCTTGATCTCAATTGCAAGTTAATCAAATACATTTCATTAAATCAAAATTCAAATACATTTTATTAAATCAAAATAAATGCTAAAAAAGTTAACAGACATCAAAATGCACAAAATGCACACTACAAATCACATACGCTTTTAAAAATATTAAATATAGTGTTATACACGTAACAAAAAGGTTTTCAATCAATTTAACATCTAATAAGCGCTAAAATAATGATTAATTGTTACAATTAAAACAAAATATGATAAACAGACTTGTACTTAGACCAAATTGTTATTTATATCTAAATACTACAAGAATCAAACTTTGCCTTTTGTGTTTCTGTATAAAATATCCGAGGGTCATATTTCTAGCTTTATTATAAATACGGACCTACATTATAAATATTATTATAATACCAAAAATAAAATCAATACGATATGTAATTATAGATGCTATATAAATAAGCATTTTAACGATATAAGGAAAATTAAAGATCTGGGAATGAGTAAATTTAGATGTTAAATTAGTAAAATAGCTTCTTCTATTTTTAACAAACATTGAAATTCTGAGCAAATTTAAGGAATGAACAGAATGAAACTGTTTTCAATTTATCCTCCGATATCGCATAAATACAAACATTAATATAATTAGTTTCCGTAAATCTAATGCCCACAAATTAAATTGTTTAAACACGATTCATTATTAAATATAAAATCATTATAAAGAAACTGAAATTTTTGCAGTAATATATAAAACAGACATAAAAATATAAATCACTTATAATAATTCAAGCTTTGAAAGATGTAAATAACATCATATTCTTTTAACAATGTATCTGTAAATTCATTAAACAACGTATTTTTATTTTGCAATTTCTATAAAAGTATTGTAAATCTTTTCATCCGATAATCATCCATATAATAATTACTGTAAAATGTTAAAAGCATTTAAAACGATTATAATCATTTTGTAAAATTAATATTTAATTAGTAAACTATTTAAAGTATACTTATGTGTGAATATAAAAACTAACGTAGTGTCGTAGACCAAAAGTCTACAGAAAAATTATAATTATCAAAGAATTACTGTTAGCAGTTTCACCTGATCACAGTTCTTTTGCAAATAAAATGGATATTTTTCTCTACGTGTTAATTTCGGTACCCTGACAAAACGACCCCAAATACATAACCCGACAAAACAGCCCCGTTAATTTATTCAATAACCCGAACCTTTACTAAGCCTAAACATAACCTTAACCCTAGCACTATTTAACCTAACTTCAATCCTAACCCTAATCCTAATCCCAACCCTAAGAGAAAACAGTCGAGGCCGTTGTTGGGGCCGTTTTGTCCGGGCTATTTTATCAGGGTAGTTTTGTCAGATTAATTTTAATGGGGCCATTTTTGTCGGGGTCGTTTTGTCGAAGTCGTTTTGTTGAGGCCGTTTTGTTGAGGCCATTTTGTCGGGGCTGTATTGTCAGGGCCGTTTTGTCCGCCCCATCATGACTGGTCACAATTAATTTCCCATCATCATATCACCACTTCTGCGTCTATTCCAAACATTTTCGATGCTTGTTTTAGGGCTAGGGGTGTCGTCCTTTTTAACGCTGGCGTCTCTAATCGGCAATGCCTGGTGATGAGATTTTAGCGTCGCACCGTCTTGAAGGTCGTCCTGGTCACTGCGGGGGGAGTCATGACAGATGCGAGCAAGGGGAGGGGGCAGCATGACTGAAGAAAGAAGAACGAATAAAAAAAAAAAGATAATGTCAATAAATTTACGATAATTCTTCATTTAATATCACGCTTTCATTTAATTTACATCAATTGACAATCGAATTACTTAAAGTGGAACAAGAAAAAAAGAAAATATTGTTATGAATTTTTTAAATATAATATTTAGAATAACGAAAAGAAAAAATACAAAAAATATAAGGATTAGGATTATGGTTAGGTTTCTGTGTTTTAATTAGATTTACGTTTTATCAATTAGCGTTATTGCTGATGGGGTCGATTTGTAGGGTTAATGTATCCGGGCAATTTTGTCGGGATAAAGAAAGTTTAAATGCCTAGACGAAACACATCACTAAAATGACTAGTGTGCCTTATCAACACAAGAGTATTTTCAGGATAATGTGTAAGGTACAAAGTAAATTATTTAAAAATCACTCAGAATTTTTTTAATTTGTTTACAAATCTCTCACCCGTTCGAATAATTTTGCCAGAATTAGCGCTCCCCTTTCTCTCCCTACGCCCTCCACCTGCGCTACTTGACCCTCCCACCCCATTTATTCCCTCCTGAGATGATCCGCTCTCCTTCCTTGTCCTTCCAATGACCCCCGTCTCACTCAACGATCTAAAAACAGAACGTAAAATATATTAGCAAATTTGCCAATTCTATCAACACTTTCAAAATTTAAAAATTCAATTACTTTATATACTGCGATAGAATTTTTAAAGTACACATATATTAACGAGTAAATATCATTTTCGGCAATATGATGAGACAATAAAAACAACAGAGTAGTAGTATATATAACATGTATGATAATAAACAATGCATTATAATATACTCGTAACTCTAAACCAATTTTTCATCATCAATAACCTAATTTTACTCATTTTATACTTCAAGTTATTTTATCATTGTCACATTTAAATACGTTTCACAGCTAAAAAAACAAAAAACTCCACCTGTTGAAGGCTATGGCCCCTGTAGGCTTTCTGTCTGTTATCTGAATCTCATCGCAAGTAATTCTATAAGAAAACAATCGTCATATACTGTTACAAAAAATAAATACAATAAGATCTAGAAGCAGTGGCAGCACTGAAAAAATAGTTGATAAATTGTGTCAAAGTTAGTTCCTCTCCCCCTCTATCTCTATTGCTTCCCTCTCCGCCCCCCTCCCCCCTACTAAAATGTAGCTGTATTGGGAAAAAGCGTAATGGGAGAAAAACGGTTATTTGATCAGTGTCATAGCCAGCGGGGTTACGAGAGTTGTTACCTCCCCATTGTAGATAAAAAAATCTTTTATATTATAGATCTTAGTTTGGTATTAAATGTTAGTTAAATGTTAAACCTTGTGACGATTTAGAGAAAAAATATAATTAGTAGAAAAAAAACCATTTGATAACCTAAAACAAAAGTGTCACAGCATAAGGTTTCAAAAGAAAACCCCCACCCCCCCTCTTTATAAAATCCCAACAATGCCACTGCATCGAATAAAAAAGCAACTTCCTACTCATTCTCTTTCTCCAGTTCCAGTCTCTGTCTCATCAGTCTCTCTTCAATTTCTCTCTCTCTCGTCGCGGTGTCGACTGGCTTAGCGCCGCCGAATATGGACAAACTCTTCTCAGAGGGACTCAGATCGGAGTCGAATGATTTCTGGGCGCGAGGGGTCAACACCAGGCGGCGCCTCTCCTTGTAGAGCTCACTTCCTGTTAGGTAGAGAAAGAGAGAAATAAAAACTGGAATTAATTGCGGTGATAGTTATTTTTAGTCCATTAATTTCAGTTGGTAAAGTAAAGTTTGATGTTTATAATTTAACTCGACTTATTTAGTGATAGACAGGCAGACAGAGATGTAGACAGACATACAGACAGATAAATGGACAGTCAGACAGACAAACAGATGAATAGACAAACAAATGTATAGTCTATCTATCAATACAAATAAGTATAAATAATTATAGACAGACAAACAGACTGACACACAGACAGACAAATAGACAGACAGACAAATACAGAGTGATAAGATTACAAAAGAAGACAGTCATACCCGTAGACTGTCTACGATACTCATCAGACGAGACAGATCTCTGGAATGTTGGAAACAACGGATCATTATCAACCAATCCAACCTGAATATCTGCAATATTTAATATTGAATATTTTAATTAAATAATTACATCTAATTCAATTCAATAATTAATTAATTAGCAAATGACAATAATCTGTTAAACTTTTACAGAACAATATCATTACTAAAATTCTTTTACAAAACATCAATATCAAAACTTTTACAATAATCAACAAATTACAAAAAAAAATATCCACGAAACCAACCGACCAGGACTACCGGATCCGTAACTAAACTGATCCTCCTCCCCCTCCCATTCATCCAGCCCCCCTGCCCTCCCACCCCTCGTTACTCTAAAAAATAACGATTCGTCAAAACTTCTCCCCAGTTTGAACCCCCCGGCGTCCCTGGCTTCCATCATACTACGAAACATTTCTCGCCTGAGTCCATGGGCCCCTCCTCGACTTGGGGCGCGGTACGCCTCGCTCCCCTGGACGGACTCCCTGTCAGTCTGGGAGTAATCGTATAGTTTGTCCCCGCCACTGTCCCTTCTTTGTTTGTGGCCTAATAAACACACGAATATAAAAAGACTATACAATTTTAAGTTTATTAAATTTTCTGTATTGTAAAAAATACTTAATGACATTTAAATTTCATTAATCATTACAATATTAAATATCCAAAATTAAAATATAGTAATAAATCTGTGGTTAAAATACTTCAAATCAATATTTAAAGTTGCGTTTCAATGATTTTGTGTTATAACAAAGGTTGTTTATTTCATTTAAAATTTCTAAATAAAATATCTTGAATAAAAAAAATTTCAAATAGAAAATAAATAAATAAACGTAAAGTATCTAAAATTACTAATATCGATAATTTAAAGCAATATCTTATTAAATAATGTAAAGACAATTGACGATTTAATTTAGAAGAAATCAAGCAAATAAATATAATAATAACAAGTGATAATAATAATAAGTAGCAAAGTAATATCAAACCTTGATTTTGATCAGCCAAGTCTATTCTAATTTGTCTACCACGTAGCGACTAAAATGAAAGCAGAAATGCGAACTTGACGCAAATGGTCAACTGCTTAAAGAAGCAGACTAAAAAATTTTGGAATTGCACGTTAGAAAAGTCATAAGAGCGCTGAACTTGGACATGAAAGGTCCAGGTTCAAATCCCGGATAGCTCACTATTTCTCTAACTAGCTGCACCCTTTAGTAAGGCGCTTAAATTGACAGCTACATCTGAGACATCGTTCATATAATACAGTAATCCATGACGTTAAACTTTTGTGAATGCTGATTATTGCGCTAACTTTCTGCACCCTTTAGTAAAAGCTACTTTTAAATATATAATTCATTGTATATTTAAATTTCTATATTACGTATGCAGATTTTGATACATGGTAGAAGCATATTGCATATTTATTAAACACTACGTTTCAAATAGATATACAATACAATAATCGCTCAATTTCTAATTCAAAAAAATTATATACACAACTTTCACAACTTTAACATTCATCCCTCATCCACTCTCCCTCCAATTTTAAATGTTTAAAATCCACCCCACAGGGGGAACAAAACAAACCGTATCAGAGAGAGAAAGAGCCTCGACTAAAAACTGCTTCGTATCGAATTCAGCGTAACCGAAACCTTTCAACCTTCCCTGATCATGCGGCAGTCGAACATTCAAACAAGGAAGCTGACAGAAAAACAAGATTGGCAAACATCATTTCCACAGTGAACTGCGTAAGACCTCTACACTTATTCATTAATATCAATCCATCAAGTTTAATGTCTGTTTAACAGTATCTTCTATACGCAGGTTTTTTATTTCAAATTTAATAAAGATGATAGAAGGAAAACTATAGAAGCAACAATTATTTTTATATTTTATACTTAAGCTATTATTGATTAAGTACAAAGCATTTAAGCAACGTCAGAAAATTTTCATACATTTTAAACTATACTTAATTTATTTATGACTAAATGACACATTGACACAAAAATGCCAAGAATAAATTAAAATATAAATATTCTACCCTTTGTTCTTTAAAAAACTGTTCAATTTCCTCGATTGTGATGTCATACGGCAAGTTGCCAAGAAATGCCGTGTATGGGGGGGTGGCAGGGACTCTTGACATGTCAATGTCCGGCCCCCGGGCAGATCTGGGAGCCCCGGGGAGGGCAGCCCTTGTTTTATTTATAAAAACCTTTGTCAAGATATCATCATCTTAAATAAAAATAAAAGAAAAATTACGATTGTTTTTAGCAGAGCAATACAATTTATATCTCTCTTAAGTACAAAAATATAAATTTAAATATAAATCAAATATAAATAGTATTTATCAATACGAATTTAAATTTCTTGATTTTAATCGCTGTTATTCTTTAATTAAAAATTTACATTAAAAAAAATCAAGAAAGATAAACAACGATTATTAAAAAAACAAAAATTATTCGTTTTAATTAAACATAGAACTAAACTTTTTTATGTAAACACAATGTTATCAAAACAATGTCATAAATAGTATAATAATAAATAAAATAAATAAATAGTATAATAATAAACATGAATAATAATTCATGTTAAAAAGTATAAAGACTTTTATTATACGCATGAAACTTAAAATAGAATAAACAATACGAAGGCTTACTATTGGCTGTCGGACTTTCCATCTCATCAGCCCGACCAATCGGCTTGCCCGGAGTCTGGCGGTCCCCATCATTAAAGAACTCGTGCAAGCTCAAAGGTTTCCCTTTGTATTTCTTCTTGCCTATAAAAAAATCAAAAAAAGAAATCAGCTTGAAAATAGTCAAATCAATAAAACGTTAAAACATTAAAAGTCCAAAAGTGTCTTGAGAAACAGTCCCAAAAGTTCTCAGTACTTTTCCCTGCTGTAACATCAAAGTGAAGCATTGCTTCAGGAAAGAGGTGATCTTGGGAATAAAGTCAACTATTTCGGAACAATATTCTCTTACTAGTAAAAGCAAGATCTTTACTTTAAGATTCTTTTCTTTACTTTAAGATTCCTTACTTTAAAAGTATAATTATTGCACTATAAATATATATCACCCTGTGATTGACTCAGAGCCTGAATAATATGTGCATCATATAGTCAGTGTAGTCAGTACTGCTCTGTAATTATTGAGAGATATAAACCAAAATAGTGTCAAGACTCATTAGAGAAGTGGTTAGAGTCCGATAGGTCCAGATTCAAATCCCGGAAAGCTCACTATTTCTCTAACTCGCTGCGCCCTTTAGTAAGGTACCTTAATTGACAATTACGTCTGAGATATTGTTATAATACGGTAATCCAGACATTAAACTTAACCTTAATTACTGACAGACTCATTCGTAGTTCGTTTTTAATAATACATACACTGTATATGAATTATACAGTACTTAATATACATTTGATCGAGCATATTACTTTAAGGACTGCCAATACAGTATTGTAATAATGTAAAGCATCAAGTGCCGTACTATGCTATATCACACGAATATATACAAAAAATCAAGAGTATTTAAATAGTACAAGGGATTAATTTTATGTAATTTTACCCATTTTTTCTGAGTCTGAATTTAGGCAGATAAGCAAATTAATTCGCTTTTATCCAACACGGCAAAAATGCATTCTTTATTGGGCTATATCATGCTATTCAGTTCTTGAAAGCGGTATTGTATTCAGATGAATACAGAAAAAGTAAACAATAAAACAAATAAAATATAAACAATGCGTAAGCAAATAGAATATAACAAATAGAATATAAAAAAGAATATACACGGAAATGCAGACAATAAAATAAGCAAGGAATTCAAGGAAGGAATAGACAAAATATAAACAAGAAATTTAAATCAGGAAGCAACGAATAAATGTAAACAAAAAAAGTAAACAATGATCCAACAAACAAAAATAAACACAAATGCAAAAAATATAAGTAAATAAGAAATGTAAACAAGAAACGTAAGTAAGATTAAAAACAGGGAATTAAACAGGGAATAGACAAGGAATGCAAAAAGGAATGCAGAAAGACATAAACATACTTGCAACATTGCAAACACCAGCCATATTCAATAATACATCATCGTGAATGAAAAACACGTTGCAAATTTACGATTATTTCATCATTCAACAAAGGGCATTGGATTGAATACACTTGATTGCATTCATTTCAAAACATTCAGTTCGTCTAGTTGTCGAGAGACAATGTCCTATTTAAGTTAAGTATTTTAGAAGTAAAGTTTAAAATATCGCTTTTGAAATATGTTTGGTGAATGTGTAGGGTTACGATTATGCTTAATTGCAGAATTGCAATTGTTCTACAAATTGTTACAACAGTCCTATTAGTTTAAATTATCACACTAAAAGAATAAGTTTGATGCAAATTATGTAAGGGTATTACAGCTAAAACAGTTTTCTTGATCAGAAAACTATAATTTTCATGTGATACGTCTCAATTTCGGGTTTCATTGATTGTAACTTGAATTTCGCGAACAAAATGAAACAGTTATTGTTGGAAAATGGTCCCGAGGAAAACAATGATCCAATGTTTTAAAAAGACGCTTGGTGCACCCTCTTAGCAAATGCACGTGCTTAATTCGGTGACTACATCATTAACTTCTGCTTATAACTGACGCTTTTAGATTCAATAATAATATCTGTAAACTTGAATACTGTTATAGTCAGAGCATTGGAATTTAGACCTACTAAAAATATAATAACAACATTAAAAGTAAAAATAATAATATTTAATCTGTAATCGGGGCCTACTTAGAATACAGCAGCAGTCAAACTTATTCCACTCTACACGCCTTCACCTTATTAATCAACAAAAAGTTTGATTGAATTTTGTTATTTAGTTCAATGCGTAAAAACAACCCGCACCTTGTTAGCTATTCACTGTGTAAATACTACTTTAGACAAGTCTCGCATGTAAGCTAATATAATATTATTATCCATCGTCTTAATATATCTGCTTATATTTTAAAAGCTGATCTTATTTCACGACAGTGTTTTTTGCATTAACAAAGGCGTCTTATTGACAATGCTAAGCCGCGTATTATGTCGAATAACATACCGTGTGTAAATCGGGAATATATTACATAGACGATATGACAGGTTATATAGATCTACAGAGCCAATGTGTACTGCAGGGTCTCGATGTTTTGTTATCAATTTTCTATACACACCCAAAATTGTCAATTCTGCTCGGCGCTTTTCATAAATAATATTAGATGTCTACACCCAAGTGAACGAGATTCGTGCAGATACGTGCCTACGGACATTTTTTATAAGCGATTGAATAATATTAGTGATGCAGACGTGAAAATATTATTGATTAAGCGATATTCAAGATAAAGGCCTAACAGTAAAATATGTGCATATATCCAACGATATTGTATGTCCAATGAAGATTTCTAAGTTTATTGTATTTTCATGTGGTTATTCTGTATCTTTATTCTGCATTTTACATTTTTGTGTTGCTGTTTTTTTATTGTTTAAGCCATAGTTGTTTTGTTCCGCACGTGCGAAACGCACTTTATATCTGATGAAAAGTGCACGCACTTTAACGCACTTTATTTTAATTTATC